>NTHP01000175.1:1044474-1062679 GCA_003416845.1 Oplegnathus fasciatus | reverse complement strand
AATAATAATAATAATAATAATAATAATAATAATAATAATAATAATAATAATGCCTACCTTCATTTCCAGATTCATCTGGGACACCAGCAGCAGCTGGAGAATCAACCTGGTCACTTTCAAGTGCATCTTAAAAAGATGGAGAGGAACACATTTAGTGCACTGAATGCAGTGTTGAAATAATTAAATGTTGCTAAGAGTTTGCATCCTTTGCTCTGGCTGACTTACTCCTAGTTTACCACAAGCCTTCTTCCTCACTGCTGACTAGTGCCCTTGCCTCTGCCTTAAACATAATTTAAGGTGCTCGTTTGAAGAAATCAGATGCTGATGAATACACCTCGGTCAGTAATCAAATGTATAAGTAAACAACACTGTCACAATAAAAAAAAAAAAGCTTTGGCATTTTGGTTGGCATCGCTTGAAGCGAGAACAGCAACATTAGCCTAGATGCTGTAATCGTTTTGAAGTCTGATGGGTAACCAAAAAGAGAAGGAAAGAAAAGAAAAAGGAGCAAGATTGAGAATGATGAAGATCATACACGTCCATGGATGTATTCCATCATGGAAAATTTGATGAGAAGTCACAGAGAAAAGACTTCTTCTGCATAACGGAACAGCCTTGGATTGCCATCAGTCATCACTCCGAGTTAGATGGATACAGATCTCAAGGATTGTTGTGGTGTGTCTCATGTGGAGTGTCTAAGTTGCAGGGTGAGCCATAGTGGTTCCCACATATTTTCTCTTTAAAAGGGAGGCTACAACTTGAAGCTGTGTGCGGCTTAAAGTTTGTTTTAGAACATTTGCTGTATTTAATAGTAGGCAGTGTGCCTGTTTAAAAAAACATATTGGTGGTAAAAAGAATCTGGTGAGAATATTCTTTATATTTAATTATTCATTACAGGTTCAGCTCATCCAGCCATAATAGGTAAGCGTGTGGTGTGTCTCTATTTTATGTTAAAGGAACCAAAAACTTGTCTTTATTAATAAAATGGTTGCAAACGATTGACTTGTTGAAACGCAAATTTAAATGCAAGAACTGCGGGCACAAAATGAAGATGGTCTCCTCCCAGTCCAAGGACCATTACTGGCAAGAATAAATTAACTAGGCCCACTGACATAAACAGCATGACTTTTACATAAGCTGCTTTTATTGGTATTAATTATATATCCAACTTAGTTTGATGTCCTGTAATTTCCAGGGAGTGCTGACGTAAAAGATGTGGACGTTTGAGGAGAAGTGTTAGGACAAAGTCACTTTTCTCACAATCACACTGCACTTTATTCACATGGATGAAGTACATACATGCGTAAGCAATGTAAAGGTATTATCTAACTACAGTATTTGACAGATTACAGTATGTGTAGAGTGTATTCGAGTACATAGAGTACATTTGCACTACAGCACATGCTGTAATCATAGTTTATGGTGGCATGGATTTAAAAAGATATTTATGTCAATCTGAAAGCATATTGCAAAAGCATGTCCTGTAATATATCCTGCCTAGTTTGTCAAATATGTTACAGTGAAAAAAAACTCTGACGTTATTTTTGGCTTTTGCTAATTTCATCATGTTGTAAGATGACCATTGACCATTTTGTTTTTCTGCTCTGAACTATTAGGATTTCTTAAAAATCATAAGTTTGGGCTTCTGACAGAAGAGTATGGTGGTGATTCTATACAACCAGATGTGGCACTGTGTTGCAATGAGCGTTTTAGTCAGCTGCTGTTCAGGGTGGCTGATTGACAGAATGGCTTGTTATTGATGCTTGTAGAATTTGAGCAGCAACATGTCATTAGTTAAAAAACTAATGATCCAAATACAATATACTTGGTACAAATTGTGCTCTGTGACTTACAGCTTGATCAAGCACATATTTCCTTCATGTGGAAATGCACTGTCCTTATTTAATGATTTAATTGTTTTTGTTAATCCTTTGTAGATTTGCACAGGGTTTGCATCTATGGCAAGTATTCAAGAGGCAAAGAGCACAGCAACACTGTCCATGATGTCAAAGAAACTCAGAAGAATTTGTGTAAAAAGCCTGGAAAAGCACCAAGAGAAAAAGAGACAGAAAATTGGTGGAGTTAATCTAAATGTGCAATACACTTGACTAAATGTGTTAAATTTTATAGAACCTGAGAGAGCTGACATCAATATGTGAATATAATTTAGGATACATTTAAGTAGTGGGGGTGGGAGGGGAGAGTCATAGATAGAATATAAAAAATTTTTGAGGACATGAATATCACTCTCCCAAAGCTGTCAGTCAGTTAATAAAAATTTTGTTTAATTTCATTATGTCATGACACTGTCGTTTTACAGGGACGTCCAATTTACAATCTACAGGAAATTAAGAAGCCAAACTTGAGTACAGTGTTAAGAGAAAGCATAGGGAAAAAACACATAAAACGGCTCTGATAACAGTTCCTTGATGTTAAATAAATCCATCCCCAGGCTAAAATGGTTCCTTCCTATCACCAAGCATCCTTGCCATTAATAGTGCCATATTGATTATGTTAAGGAAGATGTTAATCCTTTGGGATTTTGTAAGTGTATGTGTATGCAGATATGTTTTTGCAACTGATTTATACACAGGGGAAAAACTTTGCACTCACTGACATTTTGTTTAATTTGTTTAACCTAAAGAGGGTTTATCTTATACATTAGTAGAACAGGAACAGGTGCTCTTAACTCAAAAATTTAATAAAAAAAAAAAAGCCAAAGTCAAGCTTTAATTTAATGGCATTGCAGTATCTTAATATTTTCTTACTTGTTTTCAATCACTTTCGGTCAAGATTTTCTTGTTCGTAAAGGGGTCATGGTGACAAAAAAAAATAAAATAAAAATTCATGTCACTGTCAAGGAGAAAAATAACTCAGTCCTTGAGAAGATGATCCCTTTCCAGCAAATCATTTGTAAGCATGTTTAGTGTGTTATAAGGAATTTAAAACAGTTTTGGATGAAAAGGGTATTATCGTGTAATTACACCTGACTAACAATAAATTGATATAGAGTCAAGAGATTATTTTGTTTATTTTGTAATACTCATAATGTTTTTTGGTAGTATGCAAGGGGACACTTTGGTAACACCTGGAAAAGAAAGAGATCGTGGGTGTTTGGTGTACTCGAGATCAAAGCTGCAAGCAGACGTCACATTCTTCGCAGAAGAAACGAGGAGACCTTTGTTCCCATCGTCAAGAAACATGACAAAGGTCAAAGTCTAATTCTGAGTGATGAGTGGAGAGCATATGCCAGTCTTTCCCAGGAGGGCTACAGGCATGTCAGGGTCAACCACAGCCAGAATTATGTAGATCCACAAACAGGACTACATACTCAACACATTGAGAGAGCATGGCAGACATACAAGAGGGAAATTTGGCGTATGCAGGGGAATCGTTCTGAGAAGGCCTTAAAAAAACAGCTCTGCATCATAGAGAGGATCTACTGGTGAGCAAGAAGATATAAACATGGTGTACTTGGACGACTTCTCGAGGACATAAGGAATGGTAACTACAGATCAGGTTAGGACCTTTCTGTAAGCTGTTGGTAACGAATTAACTTGTATCGCCGATCAGCTCATCCCCCTTACTGTCATGAAAGGCAGAATTTATTCATTTGTTTTTATTTTCTTGACTTTTTGTTTTTTAAAGATTGATCTTGGGCCTCAGCGTAGAGCAGTAATTTGGAATGTTCCTCTGTTGGTGTACAGTTGGTCAAGTTTGTTTTTCCCCCCTACACCATATCTTCAATAAATGACTGCACACTAAAGAATGATTTTAGTTATTTGTAGTTGATTGAGTTGAGTAGCTAATTGAGCCAGTGCAGTGATGGGGTTTTTTTTTGTTTTGTTTTTTTTGGCCATGTATTGACTACCTGCTGAGAGTTTTCTTATTTTGATATTTACAACAAACTTTGAAATGGTCAACATAATGTTTGTCACATATAATCAGACTGTTCAGATGTGCTGCTGATAGCCTAGTGAAGAATGGCTTGTACTCTTTTTAGTAGTTTGTTAAAATAAAAGGGCTTTCTTTTCTAGTGTGCTAGTGTTTGTTTTACTGTACTTTATAGCCTGGTATTTATGAGGGGTGGAAGTAATAAAAATTAACTGATAGAAATGGAGGCAATGAAAATGCATGTGAATTGAGAATGACGGTGATGAAAATGGTTGTGAAATGAAAAATGGAGTGATAAATTATCAAGCGATTTGATTAATTTAAAGGTGATTTGATTAAAACAGTCGTGATATGATGAAAACAGTCATGTTTCATCATTTTCCTCCTCCTCAACACAAAATTGTTATTTTATTTGAAACAGTGTTTCTCTGATAATCAACTGTCTACCATTCATCATTCACAACACCCAACTGACATTTATTTTTTACAGCAAGCAATTTTTGTTACTTCTGCCCAAAATGTCAATCAAAAACCACGCTCACTGACTAACTGATCAAGTTTTTGGTTCTCAACTTGAAGGCCTGGCCTGCTCGAATAGACTGTATACAGACTGTGAACAACCTATTCTCTCTCTGTGTGTGCAGTCTTCTCATTCTGACCAATCAGTCAGCTGGAAAATGGATGCCCACGAGATGGCTGACAGTGCTGAACTGGTGGCCAAAAAAAACGCGACCTCTGTTATACGATGATATTTTGGATTCAAGCTCAACGACACAGAGCAGAAAGAGTCCAGGGTTTTTCCTGCACAGAGAATCACGAGGCGGCCGCCCCCCATCAAATTTCGCGCTGTCTTCCAGCTCTCGACAAAACTCTGAGCTCGGGAGCACCAGGAGTTTTCCCAGTGGGTCGCTTGACAATTGGGACCGATGTAATGTGAAATCTATATATTTTTAAATAACCCCAGCCCCCGCTTAAATAAAAATAACCAAGTGCTGTGTGGCAGACTTGGCCTGGGCAAGTGGGCTCCCGGCCCACAGCGGTTATCTGCCTCTCTCTCCCAGTCAATCACTTTCGGTCCAGTCCAGTCTAACATATATTAATAATACACAATACACAATAATATTATTGTGCACAATAATCGCAATATGACTTTTTCACCAAATCGTGCGGCTCTATTTCCTACACCATTTTCTGACATAGTTCAACTGATTTAGCATGGTCCAGAGTTGACCCACCTTGAAAAGGCAGCTTCACCGTCCTCCGTACCTGGGCCACAGTCGGCTGACCTTTTGTAAGCCGCTGCCAGAACACAGCTGAGTGTGCCAACACTGAGCTGCAGTACAGTTCAGCTGGCTACCTGGGGAGTATTTTTGTACATCCTAAAACATTTCTGGAGGGGATCTTTAATTAATAACACATACATTGTGCACTTGACAATAATTTCGATTTTTAATGATGATTTTTAAATTTAATTCATACCGGATATAGAAAGTCAGGCAACAGTACTTGGGCCGATTTCTTCTGGCCTGCCGGATTTGCCAGAAGAAACCATTTTGACTACCTCATCAGTTCACCAGATTTATTGTACAGTGCATGCTGCTTAGGTGTTATTTTTACCTTATGATCCTAATATAGCAACTCAACAGGAGATGAAAAATGAGGCACTGGAGATAATGAGAGCTTCTTAACTGCTTTCTCATTTTTTTGCCAAGACATTGACAGTTCAATCCAACCTCTTCAGGGAAGACACTGAGTTAATGCCAGGGGGTGATTTTCTTTTAAAGTATAAGAATCAACTCCTAGCTCCTACATTAGAAACTCTTCATATAGCTACATTTTCCACATAACAGTGGGATCATTCTAACAATGGGGGCTCAATCCATTCCAATATTTCATAGTTTACAGTCTGATTAGGTCACCTGACAGTTGGGGTACCATGTGGGAATCAAAGCCATTGAAATGTTTAATTTTGTATGAAACTTTCTGGGAAGCCTCTGGCTGCGGGTGACAGCTCGGTGAGGACTACCTGCTAACATCAAGCTAATGCCGAATGACGACAGAAAGACACTGGAGGAGAAATGTTGAACTATGATCAGATGCTAAAACAGGGAGCAGTAAAAATAAGTGTAACCCTCTGGGTGACAGGCTATAAAGTTAATCTGATTAGGGCATCTAGATATCTAGAGGGGAGAGGATGTAGCCCCTGGGTTATCTTGTTCACAAACCCTAGGATATTTTCCATGTTTTCTATGTGTATAATCATATAATATGTAATATAATGTTTAAATGTCTGAAACTATTTACATGGGGAGTAGTGTAATTTACTGATGACAGTGGAGGCATCATAAGAAGTTTGTTTGAAAGGCACAGCTGTTTACATGTAGTGAGGTGTTAAAACCTATCCTGCTTATTTTAATTTCACATCCTACAATGCTGTTTGTCGCATTCTACCTCTTCTTAATCAGTCATGAAGCAATGTCAAGTTCCTTAGTTACTGATTGGCTGGGGGGGGGGAGAACAACAACAGAGGTGATGCTAGCATGTGTGAGAGCAGTTTGACTCCCGAGGAGTAAGTAACCCTGTTCTCATGGATGGTCACATTTAGCGGCCGTCATCTCCTGTGTGGCCTGACACACACCAGCCACGATCAGGCCTGCATTGTTGTTTGTTTTATCACCAGTATTTTCTGTGCATTTCTGTATTGTTGAATCCTCCATATGTTTAACGTGTCTTTTAACGCACATTTGTTGTGGCTATCTTTACTAGTGTTTAAGTGAAGTTGAGTAGAATACTTCCCCAGCAGAAGGGAAAAGAGTGAAACCCTCAACTGGTGTATTTGTTTGCCTGTTTATGTGGTATTTGCCTATACAAGTAATACAGTTATAATATTTTATTTTGTCACTATTTAGGCCTAAGTTTGGTTTAATAAATCTTTCATTTTTAAGGTTTTACGATGTTCAATGTGGTTCTTTTTTACTAATGTGAATAATTCAGAGGAGCATTAAAGGAGCATCACAAGGGAGAACACACCATAGCCAAAGTCTTTATTCTTTCACAAAGTAGACAGACACCCACTCAATACACATCAGAAGTACACAGTACAGGTAGTACTACCATTGAGTGTAAGTAAACAAATCTAGGGTGCTGTTCTTAAGGCCAGTAGAGCTGAACAGTGCTACAGAAGACAACAACAGCAGCTCGCTGGCAGCAAGCCAAAGACCAATTAGAATTTAGGTTCAGTGCGTGTTAGCATACAAGCCAATAAACATTCAGCTCTCTGATCCAAATAAGTGCTTTTGGCCTCACACACACACACACACACACACACACACACACACAGACACAGACACACACACAGACACAGGAGGTGAGGTGGTAAAAGAGACAGATGGAGGAAAAGCTTGTTGTTGCCTCTTTAGTCCTATTTTCTATTCAAAAGCAGGTGGTTTGTTTTTTAATTGCATATTTTGCATAGAGCTGATGGCATCATGTTTGGGGGTCGCTATATGGGATGACTGCCAGGTTAGCAGGGGCAAGGCTCTGCCACTAAAATGTACTTTTGTCCAAGTTTCATAATTTTCCAAGGATTATATACAACTCTTTGAAGTGCTTTAATATGTGCAGATACAATCAGAGTGGAATATAACAAGTCTGTTCATTCTTTTCATGTCAATATTCTTTCTTTTGCCACCTTTGAATTTGGTCTGCAATTCTGGCAATAAAGATAGCATATAAAGCATGTACAATTTTGTTGGTAGGTGGGTTTTTCATTTTAGATTGTAGACATGAAAGGAAGGAAGGGTTGGTGTACACTATGCAACAAAGGTCCACAGCCAAAATCGAACCAGGAACATTGTGGTTCACGGTCAGCACCTTAAATCCCTAGGCCACCAGGGAGCCCCCACCAACATGTGACCAGCTGAGGAATCAACCCATCTTGACTGGCCAATTTGTGGGTGTTTTTATGTAACCTGCTTGAACAAAATCAATTCAGTCAGAGACACATCAAGAAACAGACCATTTTTAGCTGATGGTGTGCCCACACAGGAGGCATTTCAGCCGTGTTTTTCAGTCGTCTGGGGCCCTGAGCGCTGCCAAAAGGCTGACCTACGTTCAACACTGTGCCTGAAAGCATCCTGTGTAGACACAGATGGAGCACTGAAGCTACTGCTGCTCTGCCCACGTGTTGCTCACGCTACACCTCCTGTGTAGACACGGTGCAAGGGTTATACAGTTAGATTTAGTTGTGAACACTCTGCTCTTTGAGGGAGCTCTCAAAGAATCTGAACAGCGACAAGGATTCTGCAGGGAGAACCAGCTCCCCCTTAAAGGAATAGTTCAACATTTCATAAATATGCTTATTTGCTTTCTTGCTGAGAGTTAAATGAGAAGATTGATACCACTATCATTTCTGTCTGTTAAATATGAAAAAGATTAAGCAAATGTCACATATTTCCATGCACCAATCAGGGTTTGGTAACATCTGAATCAAACTCTTAGCAGATTAGTTCAGGCTAGCAGCGGGGCTCTAGGGAGGGGATGTCAATGTCCGTTGGTCCACCACTTTGGTCCAGACTGAAATATCTCAACAAGTAAGGGATGGGTTGCCATGAAATTTGGTACACACATTCATGGTGGTCAGAGGATGTATCATGGAGAAAGCGGTGCAGTTGTAAGAAGCATTTTTATTATACTTGTACAAGATTATCCCTGTGACAAGGAGGTTTTACACAGAAACGTTATTAATGGTACAATTTGCCCTTTAAGAAAAAGGCAAGTCAGTATGGACATTCTCATATACTCCACTGCAGTGTTGCAGTACTCGAGATCGGTCTTGGTCTTGACACTGGTCTCTAATGTATATAAAGTTACGCTACATCAACATTAGCTGATATCAGCTCCACATAAACGCTACACGCCGTACCGCTCCCTCACTTGGGTGAGAGAGCTAGGAATGTGACAGCAGAGAGTGGAAACCGAGTAGCCTAATGCGCCTCCACTTACATGAAAAATGTACATATTAAATAGGCTGTTCTGCCTGGCCATACGCACACAACACACAACTTAAATGGTGCTAATTATGAGTTTGAATACACAGCTGCAGATCAAATATAACTTTTTATCTGGTCAAACCCTAACATTAGTGCTAGTGTCATGAGCTCCTCTCTCTGTGGCTCGCTCAATCACTCAATCCTTCCCACACTAGGTATACATACACAAATACAGATCTACCCTCTATCTGTAGAAGTTTAATCACCTTTAAGATGATTCAGTGTTATAGTAAGAAAATTAACATCATTATTGTATCAATCATATTCTTGTGTAACTATTTGAAAAACTTGGTTGCCATAATGCCCTTGCTGTTTATGTATTGTGTCGATCGCATTTGTGTTCTAATACGGTACACAGACAGAAGTTTTTATGAAGTCAAGACATTTCTCATGGCACACTTACAGTACTTACACATATGGTAATAAAAGAGGTGAATGGAGAGGAATCTGTTTTCTGTGGGTGTTTTTGTGGTAATGTGGATCTTTGAGATCAATTTGAGGAGTGCCTTTGGTTTGCATGTCATACAGTGTGGGACTCGCACTGGTCTGGTCCTGCTCTGACTCGGTCTCGCCCTGCCTTGGTCTTGGTCTTGACTTCGTCTCGGTTTGGGTAGTCTTGACTACAACACTACTCCACTGTAAGCTGGGACTGGGACACTCATTTTTTATAGGATGAAAGGGCATCAATTTCATGGTTAATTAATACATTTGGGCAATACATTAGTAAATTAACGGTTTTAAATATTGTTGTCTATTAAAGTCTTTTTAATGAGGTTTTAATATGCTATGCATTTAGTTAAAAGGTGTGTGTTTACATTTTCTAAGACAGCCGGGCCTTCATCATTTGTGCAAACGCATGGTCTGAGGAAGTTTTAAATTTGTTCGCAGAGTACGAACAAATTCAGGTAAGAAAATATTGATGATGATTTGTGCGTAAAACATTCGTATGCATGGTTAAGCACAGATTAGTGCGTACGCACTGTTTGTGAATGATGCCCAATGTGTCCTAATGTATTTTCATCGAGACTGATATTTATGTTTTTGAGTGAAATGTCTCAACTATTGTACTGATTGTCATGAAGTCTGGTACACACATTCATGTCCCCCTCAGGATGAATTGTAATAACTTTTGTCATCCCTTAACTTTTCATCTAGTGCCATCATCAGATAAGAATTTCAGTGTGTCCAATACTTTGGTTCATGACCAAATACCTGCAAAACTGATGACTACACTACACCGCTCCTCCGCACCCTGCACTTGCTACCAGTGCTGCTACTGCCAAACGGCTTGCTACTGGCTAGTGGAACGGCCTCCCTGTTGACATAAGATCAGCAGAATCTCTACACATCTTCCATCGCAGACTGAAAACTCATCTGTTCAGACTGCACCTTGGCCCATGAAAATGAAATTAAAATAAATAAAACCCCAACTGTCTCTAACTTGTTTCTGAATGTAGCATTTGGAGCATTATGAAGCAGTTCATTATTGATGAAGTTGATATACTTGCATGGTTGAATGCAATTTTTGCAAGTCGCTTTGGATAAAAGCATCAGCTAAATAAACGTAATTTAATGTAATGTAACATTCTTATCAGTCTCAGCTCTACTCTGTGTTTAGTGCTAATTATCAAATGTTAGCATGCTAACGGGCTAACAGATAATAGATAGCTTTAATAGATAATAACTAAGGATGTTTTTTTCCCTCAACCTTAACTGACTTTAACTATTCAGTAATGAAAATTTAATGTTATAAAGAAATGCTTAAGATTTTAAACCACACTTTCAGGGCTTTAGTTTCAGCTCAGTTTTAGTTTACAAAAAGGTTTTAGTTTCATACAAGTTAAAACAAATTTTTGGTAATGTTGATAACCATTGAAACTGCAAAGAAGAAATGTCAGTTGGCTAGCACTTACTGCCATTTATAAAATGGCTCTCCAATACATGAAAATGTACATTCATTAACAGTACATATAGGATTCTTTTTTTCTTTTAAAAGGTCAACTTCTACCATGATTTAGTCTTTTATTATTTTTAAATGAACGTATTTAGTCCTAGTGTGTGAATAGTTTCTCAGTAGCAGCTGGTGAAGTGGTTCACAATCTTTATCTGTTGCAACTCAGCCTTTAATGTCTCAGGATAAAAAGCAATGAAATCAGTTCAGTGCATTAAAAATCTCTGGAAACAGGGTTCAAAGCCAAGTTCTTAAGCCATGCAGTCAAATACAAAGCAGCCCCCAAAACAATCAGGAATCAGAAAAGAACAGAGAGGAGTAATACCTTGAATTCATAGAAATAACCTGTGAAATCAAAGTCCTCTCTTGAATGTCAGCAGGAGAGCTAGGCAACACAAACTCAGCAATCACACATCGGGGAAGACAGAGGAAGATTAGAACGTCAGCACATGGTGTGGTGCTTTCAAATCCAGGATGCCTTTGACTGTCCTTGTGGCTTACATGATGTAAAACCGCCACAGAGAGGAGTAAGAAACCTGGGGTGCCACCCGCCACTTTTACAGCATTGATTTTGCTTTTGACAGGATGAATGCTAAAGCACACACACACAGTGAAACCCAAAGCTGTGAATGGTGCTTTGATTGCAGCGGCTGTACACGGCACCTTTCAGAGAGCAACGACAGAGCATGCCGTGGATAAGAAGAACGGGAAAGAAGGATAAAAAGTTGACAGGCAAACTGAGGAAGAGACAGGACGAGGAGGGGACATTGGAGGGCTGATAACATGGGGGGTAAGGGGAGGGGGAGACGGCACTGAATCCATCCCTCTTAGCCTCGCTATGATCTACAAAGGGATGGCTAATACCACTAGTCAGACGTTCCCTTTCATGCTGAGATTTGAGGAGCTTGACCCGGCTTACAGTACAGTCGACAGTATGTGTGAAAGTGTGTGTGTGCATATGAATGTCTGAGAATATGTGCTAGTGGTTCAATCTGTGTTGGACCATGAAGTTAGGAAAACCGTGGAGTTAGTAGGTTAGACAGCTCCATCATTCTGTTTAGCTCAGATTGTCCCGCTGACCTCCAACACTCAGCTCCAGCCTGACAGAGATGGAGTGTGGAGTGTGGAGGTGAGTATGTCAGGAAGGAGTTACTGAAGGTCAAGTTCAGTTCAACGCTGACGGACAACAATAGTTGATGATGATGTGAAAGTCTAGTTTCATTAAACTGGATGTAACACTTTTTAAGTGTTTTACAGGTCCCATAGTTGGTGCTAATAATTTCCGACAAAGGAATGGATATGTAACTATAATTTCTTAGGTAAGGTTCTTGGAAAGTCCTTTGAAAATATTCAATAGGACAGTGTTCAATAGGTATACTATCTATTAACTCCATTTAGCATAACAACCTTTTACAAAAATGACCACAAATCACAAATTTGATTCCCTGTGTAGAGTGAATCACAAGCACTACATTTCAATAAATATGAAAAATAAGGTTTCCTGACAAATGTGGGCTGAAATAAATTCTGCTGAAAATCAACAGCTGGTTATAGACTGCACCCAACTATGTAACTATTATATAATCAGCATGTTTTCATGTAATGGGGGAACTCACTATACGTTTTGTCTCACAATATTGTCTCTATAGGGAAAACTATGATTAGTACCGTATTACACAGTTATTTCCAAAAAACGTACAAAATAACAGGACCTGAAAAATAAATAAACTTGAATATTGTTTAAATTAAGTTTTTTGATTATGAAAAGATAGAAGCCCTTAAGAAAAAAAACAGAGAGAAATATAAGAGGCCTGTATGATATTTATACATGAATGACTGATTTCAACCCGGTCATTTCAATCAGCATACAAACAGCACGACTTTACACTCCAATTTTGCGTGCAGGCGTTATGCCAATCCTTCCCATTAACTTCTGCGGAGAGCAGATGCGTCCAGTAAGTTACATATGTTACGTAAGTTAACTAACATGCGTGACTTAAAATAAGTTGTCTTTTGGATTCACATGGGATATGAACGGCTGTCTCCTGCGTGAAAGTCCTGTGTTTGTTTGACCCATCCATCCACCCCTTCCACCTCTTCATACTATGTCACCTGATATTTTTTCCAGCCTGGTCTCACCAAAAGCCGGGCGTATCACCTGCACGCAAAATTGGGTTTTGGCGTATGCATTGCACGTTATTTGAAAGAATAAAGTCGTGTTATTTAGATGCAGATTGAAGAGAATGAGCTGGCCATTTACTATACGAGTATACATACGAGTGTGTGTGTGTGTGTGTGTGTGTGTGTGTGTGTGTGTGTGTGTGTGTGATTTTAGATTTTGTTTGCCTTTATCTGGTTACACATAAAATCCCACCACAGTGGCCACTTACATCCTCTTCTCCAAACACACACACCTGTGTCAATTGAGGCCCAGAAGTAGATGAAAAGGTTTCCCAGCATACTTCTGGGTATATTGGTTGTTTGTGTGTGAGAGCAGTGGTGGTTTAAAATATGAAACATTTATTTTCATGATGAGGTAAGAGGTTGCAAATGAAAGTGACTGCTTAAAGCCAGAAATCTGAATCCTACAGTGTAAAATGCACAAAATGTTCATACTCAAAACAACCATGTCAGCCACCACAGATGTATTACTTTGGCACACTAAAACTTACTTACTGCACTTTTAATTTGTATCCATGTGCATGTCAAGGTGCCTTTCTGCACCTGTTTTCTACAGAAACCCAGAGGGGGGAAAAAACAAACAAACAGGGGTGTCATACTTACTTAATCCACACGAAACTGAGAGCAGTTTACCCTCACTCACTTCGAAAATACTTTACATAATAAAATGTGTTTCAGGGTTCCTCCTCCTTGTCATCAAACTGTTTGTCTCTCTCTTCTTAAAGAGTAACTTAACACTAAATCCACTTTTTTTTAGTTAAGTGAGTAAATTACATGCACAGTGACATACATTATATATTACTTGTATAGTGTTCACTACAACAAGTTTTTTTTCTTTTTCCAGATAAAATGATGCTGATGGTGCAAGATGGCGCTGCGGATAGCCTTGGTCTTGTGCTTTCTGGTACTTTTTCTGTTTTTGTTTATTTGTTCAGTTTTCACTTCTCCCTCTCTGATGACTGATTGCATTCACTAGGAAGGAACTTTTAAACATCCGACAATCCACTGGTCATACTTTTTCACCCTTAGTTCACTGAACCAGAGTGTTTTACCGAGCTTTTAGGTGGAAGAGCAACAGCTCTCTATAGGATTTGCAGGATATACCAACAGGGAAAGGGAGCTGGAGCGTTCCTTAAACTGAGACAGCGGGGATTTCGAACTGCACTCCTGTCAATCCATCTGGCGAATGTCCACTTTTTGGCCAACAAGATGTATGACCTGCTGCTTCTCAACAGAGCAAACACAGACTCTTGCAGATCTGCCGCCCTGCGCTTCACCGGAACCTGGCTTGGCGAGCACATGCTGGATATTACGCTCCATCGACTGGGCTTCCAACTCCTCTGAGTGGACCGCGTAATGGAGCTATCAGGGAAAACGAGGGGAGGTGGAATCCAATGTTCTGCCCTTGCCAGCACAAAAATGCCACTCAATTGAGTTTATTGCAAAAACTGAAAAGTGGCTGATGGTATGCCACTAGTGCACTCTTCAGTGGCATATGCCAATCCCTCAAAAGTTCAAAGTTCAGTATCTTTATTGTCCCTTTCAGGGAAATTGGTTTGCAGCCAGGATCATTCAAAACACATAAAAACACCTAAACACTGTTGGACAACCAACAAACAACAGGACAAAGTGGGCAGACTGGTTACAGTAATAGGTCATTCAGCGTCCAGGTCAGAGTGTAAATAAACAGTATAAATCAATCTGTGCCAATGAGCAATATACAGACAAAAGTTTAAAACTATCTACCGTTTAACATGTAAATGGAGGCTACCGAGCCTGTTTTTGTTTGCCAAAGTCAAGTTCCCATACCAAGCAATAATGCTTCTACCCTAAATGAGGACCCTGCCTAAGAATTAAGACTATTTCAAATCCCCTCCACTCAAAAATGTGTTTTTTTTATGTTTGTGTACCCTAAAATGTCTGACCTTGACTATACTGACTTGTATCAGTGCAAAGTTTGTGACTAGAGAAGTGTTTTACATTCCTCTACTGAAGGAGGAGATGTCTGTGCACTTCCCTAAAATCTGAGAATTTCTGAATCTGAATTTATTAATGAGGGAGAAAGAGTAGATGACATTGTTTTTCTTTTTTAGCGTGGAAGCAGCATGAGATTCAAAACACAGTTTGTTATCAAACGATATCCAAGTATTTATAGCTATCCACCAACTTAATACCAGCACCTTTAATGGTGGTTAGTACAGGACTAGGAGAAGTCTTTCTGAAGCTGATTATCATGTCTTTAGTTTTTGACACATTTAATTGAAAGAAAGCCTCATCACACCGAGATACAAAGTCATCGACCACAGGCCCATGTTGATGCTCCTCCCCTTTAAGAAGACTTATAATCACAGAATTATTTGATAACGATCACAGAAAAATTTGATAGTCTGTTTGTATGGTTGCTGCGACAGTCATTAGTGTACAAGATGTAGAGTAGTGGCGAGAGACAGCACAGAGTGGTATGCCTCTTGTGTTCCACCATACCACTGTTGGGATCGCCATATGACGCTGAACCACTAGTGGCATACCATCAGCCACTACTGAAAAGTGCCCACTTGTTCACAGGTCATACATAAACCAAAAAAATGAAATACTATTCCCACTATTCATGGGAAAGTGCAAGGATGATGCACTACACAAAGGTCAAGTGTGTGGTGGTGGTGGCTGCCTGATGAATGCATTGCCCGGGCATGCTTTCACAGCAGTCAGGATGAAAGAAAAAGGGGGCTGGTCAAAGGGGGGTCAATTACAGTAGAGAAGCAATGGTAAAATAAAAATAAAAAATCATTCCTTTCCTTTTATGGCCCAAAATTGTTTGTAGTTTCAGTAGTTAACTACACAAAAAATGATAATAAAGTAATTTAACTACTTGAATCACTGCAAATATGAAAGTAGTTGCACTACCAGCAAGCTACTGCAAAATGTAGTTAAACTAGTATTTTAATTACATGTAGTTCACGACTCCCCAACACTGCCCATTCGCCTGGGCCACTCAGCCACACAGCACTTGGTTATTTTTATTTAAGCAGGGGCCCAATTGTCAATTGTCAAGCGGTGCACAGGGAAAACTCCCAGTGCTCCAGATGGCCAGTCCATGATTGACCAAGGCTGTCTGAAAATGAATAAACGTTTAATGTGAACAGTTGAATTCAAGATTTATGATGAATTATATACAAGTTAAAAAGGTTTGCCTAAACAAAAGTTATGAAATGCCTTTATTAGCATTCTGAATGCGCTGAATATGATTTGATGATTTGAATATGATGGTTATTGTATGGTTATTACTGGGCAGAACAGTAGTCCAACTGATGAGTGTAATCTGTGAGGTTTTTGGGAAAACTGACTAAAATTAAAACAAAAACAAACAGCATCATAACCAAGAAATAACACAGTCAAAAGTGCAGCAACATTTACTTTTACTGTCACAGTCCTACCCCACAGGTCCATTATCTTTTTAATTAACTTGTTACCACACTATTCAGCCTACTGGATGTGACAAAAATTTTGTTTCCTGAAAAAATATTTAATCCAGGTTTATGAATCGCTCTTCTCTTGAATTTCTTGCCATGGCGCATCCAAAAGTATTCAAGCTGAAACGTCTGATATTTAATCCATCTGCACACTGATCTGGCCCCTTTTGCAAGTGTGCATAGTTTAATTTCACTCCAAGCTTCTTCCCTCCACGGAGCTCATCAAACTTACAGAAGAGGTAGCGTCGCAGTCAGAAGGTGAGAGAACAATGTACTTAAGATCATGCTCACTCACCCTTCTCGCTGCCCTCTCTTTCGAGTTAGATTTCAGTAGGAAAGCTTTACTGCTTACATAAAGGGTCCTTCTATTTTTAATTCATTGTCAACGGCAATATGGTGTGCTCTACTTAAAGCATAATTCCAGTTTCTTCCAAATTGGCTCTTATTTTATAGTTTTGTTATTTTAGTTCCTGTCAGTATTAATATCACTGTACTCACCAAGTTAAGCATTGAGATCTAGGGACATGCTAAAAATAATATGTCTAACAGGTGAAGAAACGCAAATAGTCAGACGATCAGAACATTTGGAAACAAATCCCCAGGTTACTCAAACTTATAAAGGCGAACAGTAAAATTATTATACCGCAGTTACACAAGCTCTGCACAGGCCTAAACAAAAACAGCCTAAACCCATTGAGTCATTGAATATTTCTATATTAAAAATTGATCACATGGCTACATGTAATGAGAAAGGTATTGAACGTAGTGACAAACCCACATAGAATTATCACCAACTCTGCAGTTCCCCTCAGCCTAAGTGTTTTAGTGTCTTTCAGCTCATTGTTTTAGTTTTACGGCCTATAGCTTTACTGTTTGGTTCAGTCTCACTGCTCTCAACCTCATCTACAGCAGTAAGCAGCTGTTTTCAGTGAAGAAAAAAAAAAGATAAACCCACTATCACACTATACATTACCTGTTCAGCACCAAACAGCAGACAGACACATACTGTAAGTGACTAACTGGTGAACATAGTGGAGCATTTAGCAGCTAAAGAGCTAGATATCTCCCTCAGGAATTTGTGGAGACAAAGTACACAGCAAAAAGGAGAGTGGTCACAAACAGGATTTCAAATTAATTTAGGGTACACAACTGAAACATTTCCTGAAGTTAAAGGTTCTGTATACGACATTCACTGATTCGATGCCACTAGTTGTCGCAGTAGAGCACCAGCATCTCAGACCAAAACAAATCAACCCGTTCTCATTACATAGGAGTTAGTTGAAAGCCTCATGTGTCTCATACAGAAGCTAAAGATGGCATTCCTCCCACTTTGGATGGAGCAGCTCTCATATCTAGAAATCTGACCAAGTTTATTAGTGGACCAAAACCATGACAACCCGGAGTTGAGACCAGGAGGCAGAGTTGCAGTCCTACACACTATACAAGTAGGATGGGAGCTAGAGCCTTCAGCTATTAAGCTCCTCTCCTGTGGAATCAGATCCCAGTTTTGGTTTGGGGGGCAGACACCCTCTCCACATTTAAGAGTAGGCCTCTTTGATAAAGCCTATAGTTAGGGCTGGCTCAGGTGAGCCCTGAACCATCCCTTAGTTATGCTGCTATAGGCCTAGACTGCCAGGAGATTTCCCATGATGCACTGA
>NTHP01000175.1:1025919-1043941 GCA_003416845.1 Oplegnathus fasciatus | reverse complement strand
CTGCCAGGAGATTTCCCATGATGCACTGAGCTCCTCTCTTCTCCTCTCTCTCTCCTTCTGTACTCATTCATGTCCCATTAATGCATGTTACTAACTTTATATCTTCCCCAGAGTTTCTGCGCTTTCTCGTCTCGCAGGTTCCTGTGGATCGTTGTTGCAGACTGCCTGCCGCCATCGGCCTGCTTGACCCCCACTGCAACTATTATTATTATTAGTCATATTTCTATTATTATTGTAGTTGTTGTATAATACAATAATTGTTATTATTGTTGTTGCTGCATCTCTGTCCGTCTGTCTGTCTGTCGCTCTTACCCAACCAGGCAAGGCAGATGGCCGCCCACCTAGAGCCCAGCTCTGCTCGAGGTTTCTGCCTCTTAAAGGAAGTTTTTTCCTTGTCACTGTCGCCAAGTGCTTGCTCATGGTGGGAAATGCTGAGTCTCTGTAAATAATATTATAAAGAGTACGGTCTATACCTGCTCTATATGTATAAGTGTCATGAGATGACCTTTGTTGTGGTTTGACGCTATATAAATAAAATTGACTTGACTTGACTTGGACAATCTACAGAATTAACTGTGTACAATTTCCATGGAAAAATGAAGCAATAGCCCCAGTGAAAACTGGCCACAGTTGGGGCATCCAATATTTGTTGAGACATTTTAGTCCTCTGGACAAGTGAGCAAGACGAAAAGGAAGCACAACGCCTTCAACTGCAACCTGCAGCCTCTAACACTTGCTAATGCTCTTCCCTCTTATTGAATAATGCTATTATCATTCTACTGACCTCTGTCTCATGATTGATGCAATGCATTTTATTGTGCTCCTAATTTGAGAGTGTGTCTGCTTACACATGCATGCTTGTTTGTGTGTTTGGTCTGATTGTGGCTGCTTATCATTGGTCCTTGGCCTATCCTTGACCTCTGCTGTCATGACTGTGCCTGCTGACCACTAGCCTGGGACAAGCTATGTGTGTATATGTGTAGTGAAACAGCCCTTGTCAGCCAGGCTCCACCCTTTCAGAGTGTTACCAGTGGTTATTAAAGCAGAGTCCTGTTGAATCAATCTAATTAACAAACCAGCCTCTGTCCATACTTTTATCTCTTATCTGTCCTGATAAGGACATTGCTGCCTTATCGACTCACAGCATCCCTGCCTTCTAAAGTTTGAAGAGGATAGCCATTGTTGGCAGATAGTCACAGTACACAATGAAAATAGAGCTGTTGGTAATGTTAAAGAGGAGAGAAATAGAGAAGGCGGATCTCTAATAAGGGAAAATCATCTGTTATAATAATTCCTGGGCAACTGGTAATGGAAAAGGCTACTAATCCAAGATCTGTGTATGCGTCAGACTGCAATATTTTGCTGATTTTGCTGTTACAATAGCAAATATAAATGTTATACACGATCAGTCTGTATCTCTGTGTGAGCTTGTGTGCTCATGTCTAAATTGTCAGAGCTTGAAAATTGTCTTTGGGGTTTAATGGGGTACTCCAGAGATTAAGTACTGCACTTCCACCAAGTTGGTGGACTTATAAGAAACTTATTTGGAAAAAAAAAACAATGCTCACAATCAAAGCAGCAGAGACCAGGATATCTTCACTTTTAGTCCCTATCAAGCTCAAAAAACACTGGATCCTACCTTTCCCACAATGCAACAGGTAGGTTATTTTCATTAGACCCTTGCAGCCTGGTAAATGCCCTTATCTTTTAAACCCCATGCCGACAGTTTAGGCTCTCCAAGCAGGGTCAGATTAACTGGCTAGGGGGCCCAGGGGCAAAAATGAGCTCTTGGCCCCCACACACACATGTTCCCCCAGGCCATTTGCACAGAGTCTCAGAAACCAACCACTATTTCTATGCTGCTATGACTTCCCCTCATTTGCTGTATGTCCGTTAGTTTGTGATAACTTGTTTAAACACAAGATGTTGAGGTGTTGCATATTAAAACTACATTTTGTTACAGGGCCCCACTATACAATAAAAAAAATGTCACAACCTGTCTCTTAAATGTGACAAAGGAGGAAGACCATACATAGACCTTAAATAGAAAAAGTTTTAATGAAACATATGAAATACAAAAAAGTGTCATTGTCATGTCTGATTATACAGACCCCTGAGCTCAGATTTACTGTGTCTCAAAAACTCCCAATAAACGACCATAACCACGATTATCATGCGCATGTAAACACACTCAAACTGACAAGATCGTCTGGAATTAAAAATAATGGTAGGGAAAACGCAGTAGCACCTCAACATCAGTAGTGACATGTTCCTACAGTCCATACCCAAATCTAATTCTCTGCCATCAAAGTCTGTCAGTTTGGAATTCATGGCTGCATGGTAACTCATCACTTGAGAGCTGGTGTATTTCTGCACTTCTCTGAAATCAACATGCAGTACACTGACCAACTTTGGGGGGAAACCAGTTTAAGACTTTAAAAGCCTGTTCTAAATACAACACACTGTCTTAATAGGTGCTAAAAAAAGTTTGCAGCTCGTACATCCCAGCCTGTGAATCCAGGCTCATTTTCCAAAAGTAGGAGTGATTTGAAGCAGTGGAAGGTCACATTGGCACACTGTTCCACTTTGCTGACACAATTAAACAATGAGCTGAGCTAAAAACCTTGCTGCTTTCCCTGAGATACATTTCCCTTTCTCTCTTCATTTTCAAATAGGCTGAAATAAATTGCAAAGTTATTAAAAAGGAAAATGGTTTAGAATGCCAAGATAGCATCTCAGTAATTTTCTTCTGAGAAACTGAGGGAGTGCAAGTGAGAGTGCGAGCGAGATTAACCCTTTCTCATAAATTCTCATTAGAAGTCACTAATCTGTTCTTTTTGTGTTAAGGAGGGCTGTGTGCTTTGATAAGAAGGAGAATATAGTATGTCAGTCAGTGTAACAAGAATATGACACAGGCAGAAATGTCAAAAGCACACCCACATACATACAAGCCGCACTTATTAATACTGACTGTATCTACAGTAAATAAAACCACTTCTTCTAATTTACCATTGCTTCATTATGCTATATGTTTTTTGTACCTACGTAGGGAAAAAAGAGAAGAGTGAGTGTGAGGGAGGTATGTATCTAATTGTACTCATCAGCTGGGCTCCTTCTATCGCTCGCTAACACACAGTATTTGCAAGGCTCTCAGCAGCCAGGCAGGGGTCAGTGCCCATTAGCCTCCAGGATGAAGGGCCTTCAGCTGTTTCAGGTTTCACATAGACATAGTTGAAAACACGAAGTGGAGAACAACTGAGAACTTAACAAATGTATATAATGAAACGGAACCTTTGTTTTCAAGGTTTGGACATTTAACCTAAAGAATGAGGGAAGAAACAAGGTGACCCAGAAACATCTCAGCTCTTCTTCATGTCGTAATTACCATAAATTTCCAAATAAAAGCTGTATTCAAATAATGGCCAAGTCTCAAATAAAGTTGCATGCTGCAACAAAAAATAGCTCCAGCATACAACTCCTCCTGAAATCATAAATTGTTGTTTTTACATTTCTGGTCATGTACAGTCTTCCCTCTGCTTTTTTTCTCATTGTTTCTTCTTTTTATGTTTATGTTATGTGACAAAGCCCTCTAGCGGTCATTGTAATTATGATAGGAGCAAGTCAGGTGACAAAGTCTGTGTAGTGAGGAGGTCAGTGTGGATAGATCAAAATCTGACTTTAACTCAGGAGTTGCTGTTAATTTCCCATTTCCAACTGATAGTCAACTTTGTTTTCTTTAAAGCATGACCACGTCCTAACCTTAACTATGTGTTTATTAGTGTAACCATGATGACGAAGGTCCCCTAACCTTAAAAAAATGGTAATTTTAAACCACGATGATACCCTAACCCTAACCAAGTTGTTTCCGTGCCTAAACCTAATCAAGCCTTGACCAAAGCACTGTCACATCATAAACAGATTTATTTTTCAACTGTGATTTGTAACAGTTTTGGAAGGCCCATACAAACAATGTCGTCCTACTGATAGGGCCATCAGATCAGAAGACACTTCTATGTGTCGTTCTAAAGGGCATGGACAAACAACATCATTTAATTTGGTGGTCTTCTTGAGGAAACCATACGCATGGTGTAAATAAAACAATTTAGGATTAACTAAGCTATGCTAACAGCGTCCTGACTCAAGCTCTGTACTTAACACACAGACAGACTGATCAAATCGCTATAAAATGTTACACTAGTTCTTCAAATGCATATGCAATAAGGAGAGAGGTTGCAAAAACTACACAAATTGTAACTTCAGGCTGGTGTGTGTGTGTGTGTGTGTGTGTGTGTGTGTGTGTGTGTGTGTGTGTGAGTGAATGCTTCACATATGCACCTGAAATCTCAATTTTTCTTCTTCATCTCTGCTAACTTTTCATGCATTCTCACAGTTTTTTTTCCTCTGTCTGGAAATGTGGTGATATCTAACCAGATCAGGCCAGATACATCCATATGTCCCTTTTATTCTGCATCCAGAAGAGCATTAAACAACATGACTGTGCTTGGAGCTCTGTCAGGTCATCCTCCCCTCCCTCCTCTACCTCTGATCATCAGTGGACATGATCGGCCATGTCCAGGCCTGTGTGCCACCACTGACCCTGCCAGCATTGCGTCCAGCCTCTGCAGGGCCTGGCAGATGCAGGCGTGGGCCAGTTGGCGTGGGACATATGCTGTGTGTCTCTGAGGCCATCTGGACATCAACATCCACAGTCTGCTCTCCCTGCTCTATCATCACCTGCTTTCCCTTCTTACCTCAGTCCTTTCTTCCTTCTTTGATCCCCACCACTCCTTCCATTATCTCATTTCCTCTCCTCTCGTTTCTTCTTTTCCACCTCACATCTCAGAATCCCTTCTTGACATGTCAGGCATCTCCACTCATACATCCTGCAGTACAGAACACACAACGAAAATACAAACAGACAGGAGAGAGAGAGATATATATGAAAAGCACAGATAAAAGTATTGTCTTTTATTTGACTCCATGGGAGCCTGCACTTGTTGTGTGTCTTCTCCTTTGAGCTGTGGAAGAAAAGAGCAAATGACCCCAACAGGACGTAAAGGCTCCAAAACACTCTTCACGACAGCAGTTTTGATGCAAGAGAGTGAGGCACGATTCAACAAAGCAGGACCAGCAGAAAACACAATCGACATGGAATGGAGAGAAAAGACAAGCAGGGTTTGTACTGTCATGAAAAATCAGGAATTTAAAAATAGCTTTTTCCAGGCGTGGGAAAAGTGAAATTCCAAAAGATTTTGGAGAAGTTATGAAAAGTAGTTGAATATTAGTGTTAAACATGACCTGTGTATTTTAAATCACGCAATGTTGGAGCTGAAATGCAATCATTTAGGCATTTTCACAGGTATAGCATGCTACAGTAGTACTTTGTCTGGCGTGACATCCATTCGGCATCCGAGACACATGGACAATATGCTGAATGATAAGGCTTTGAAAAGACAACCCTAAATGTTTGTGTTGATTGTGCAGAAAGATTTCAGAAAGATTTATTTGGAACATGAGAGGCAGCACTGAGAGGTTTCACCTGGATTTGTCATGTTTATACCACGGGTCGGACATCCACTGAAAGAGTTTTAGAAGGAGCGAGTCTTTAAATATCTTGTGCTTCAGCAGACATAATTTGTGCTATTTTATTAATTGTTTCTTGTTTTAAGTTATGTGTTATTGAATTGTGTGTCTCTCTCGCTCCTTTTTTTCCACTCACTTTGATTGGAAAACTTAACATAACTAACATTCCTTGTTAAAAACCGTATCGACATCTATATGATAATGATGTTGGCAGTAAAAGTATATACTGTATGTTTGTTTCATATGAAGCCATTGCCTATATCTGTACAGTTTTGGGATCTGCCTTTAATAAGACCGAACAAAAATGAAGTCAAGAGACACAGCTCAATAACAGACTTGAATCAAGCCCAAAAACGAGTAGAAGATAACTTGATAATTATTAGGTGTCAGTTTTCGCCACTTCTGATGAATGCCAAGTTTCACGAGTTTTCGAGGATCTCTAGCCCCTTAAAAATGTGACTGAATGGTAAAAAAAATAATAAAATAATAATAATAATCATAATAATAATAATAATAATTAAAACTGCAAGCTACAAGGCTTGTTATTTCCTGTGTGGATTACGTGGTGCTGCAGATGACATATTGGAAATATTTGTCTACATTTGATGAATTATGTGTTATCTGGGCTTCACTTCCTCTTGTCAGTAGGTGGTCCCACATAAGTGAGTTAATAATCAGACTCAGCTTTATTGGCCAAGTATGAGTACACATACAAGGAATTTGACTGAATTTGAGTTTTTTCATTGCTCTCAATACGTATACTTACACAGAAATAGACATAACAGCTAAGGACAAGAACAACAAAACTGAATAATTAAAGGTAAAGAATAACAGGACAATTATGTACAAAAGTATGTGAAAAACTAGGTGTATATATAAATATATTCAAAGAGCACCAATGACCAACAACAAAGGTCAAATAAAATAAAAAGTCTATAATACAAGTCAATAGTGCAAAGAAAAAATACACTGAATGGATATGCATGGACTAGATGATTATGTACAGTATGTGCTTGTATACATGTCTATATATTATAAAATAAATAGAATACAGTGTGCAGGATTTATATTGACAGTGACAGTGCATGATGATATGTACATGTTAAAAAATGGTGAATTTAAACTGTATAAATACAAGCTATAATGGAAGCAAGTGGATGTTTTGGTGTTACAGGGTTATTGACACTGTATGACTGATTTAAGTGTCAGAGTGATGACCTGTGGAAAGAAACTGTTCTTGTGTCTGGTTGTTTAGGCGTACACTGCTCTGTAGTGCCTTCCAGAGGGGAGAAGTTTGAACAGGTTGTGTCCAGGGTGTGATGGATCTGCTGTGATGTTTCCTGCCCATTTCTTGACTCTGGACATGTATAAGTCCTGAATGGAGGGCAGGTTGGCATCAGTGATTTTCTCTGCAGTCCTGACTGTCCATTGTAGTCTGTTCCTGTCCTTTTTGGTGGCAGATCCAAACCAGACAGTGATGGATGTGCAGGGAACAGACTGAATTATTGCAGAGTAGAACTGGATCAGCAGCTCCAGAGGCAGGTTGAACTTCCTCTGCTGGGCCTTTTTTGATGATTGTGTCCATGTCGGATGCCCGCTGGTCTTGGTGGTTGTGAGCAGGTGAGGGGTAAACAGTAAAACACATTCAGGTCGTCAGTCAATTGGTGATTCTCGACAGTGTGGGGGGATGGTCTTCTTTAGCTGGTGATGTCCTCCAGGCTTCTCCATACTGATGCTGGGTCGTTAGTAGAAAAGCTGTTTCTAAACTATCCAGTGTAGCTCCTCTTTGCTACTCCGATCTCCTTCGTCAGTGTGTTTCTGGGATGTCAATACCGACCAGAATAAACGAGGAAAGCTCCCATAGTGAATAAAAGGTGTGCAAAGTCAATGAAAATGGTCTCTAACTGAGGACTGTATGATATCCTTAAAAACCCTTGTTTTCCCTTATAGCTCCGTTACGCGGTCTGCTCAGAGGAGTTGGAAGCCTGGTAGATGGAGTGTACTATTCGGGATGTGCTCACCAAGCCAGGTTTCAGTGAAGCACGGGGCGGCAAACCTGCAAAAGTCTGTGTTTGCTCTGTTGAGGAGCTAGTTTCAAGTTTATTTCATTTATATAGCACTTTGAAAAGGAAACAGGTTTTGCACCACAGTCCTTCACAAAGACAGACATACATGTATACACATACAAACATATACTGTATATGTACATAGATGTAAAACAAGATAGAATTACAAACAAGTTTAACACAATTTAAACCCAATGAATCAGATAAAAACAGAAAACAGGTTAACAACAATTAAAAGCCAGAGAATAAACACAATTAAAAGCATCAACAGAGTCAGCCTGTCTACTGGTCTCCGGCAGGCTATTCCAGAGCTGAGGAGCCGCTACAGAAAAAGCCCTGTCCCCAGACTTTTTTTTCCGTAAACGGGGCACAGCCAACATGCCACGGTGGGTGGATCTAAGGGGCACCACCAGACGGTGGTGCTGTAAGGGGTGAGAAGTTCTGAGATACATGTAGGGGCGAGACCATGGAGAGATTTGAAGACAATTAGAAGGATTTTGAAGTTTATCCAGTATGTAAGTATGCAATGATAGGAGTGATGTGATCTCATTTCTTGGACCTTGTTAATAACCGGGCAGCAGCATTCTGAACTAACTGTAAACGGGAAATGGTAGCCTAAGAGATGCCTTGGTAGAGGGAGTTGCAGTAGTCCATTAGTGCATGAATGACTCTTTCTAGATCAGAGGGTGATCTATTTATTTTGGAGATGGTTCTGAATTGGAAGAAACTGTATGGAGCTAATTTCCTGCCAAAACTTAACAAACAAATAAAACACATTTTACAAATGCCCTACGATTCACTTACAAACACAGTGTGGTTTGCAAATACGAAACTCCATTAACAAACTAATGCATTTTGTTTTGCAAATACAAAACGTACCTATCAAACAAATACACAACATATTTCTAATACATCATGCTTCAGAAACAAATACAGCAAGATTTATAAGTACAAAAAAAAAACATCCTGCAAAGACAAAAAATATCACGTGACTTTTGGCACAAACTTTCCGCCGTGACTGTGCTGAAGGTTTTCTCACAAATGTCCTGAGAAATTCGCCCTCCACAACAACAGGTGGCACTATTGAGTCAATTTAAATGCACCGGAAGGTTGAGCTATACTATACTGAGGTTATCGCCAGGTTATGAGGTGATTTATAAGAGTGTGGACATTTTATTTAAAATATTGAAGCCTTAAAAAAATCTGTTTAAATGCAATGTCTCCTCTATTCAAACAACGGCTCCCTTTTATAAGTCCGTGTGTCTGTGCTTGGTGCGACAATATCACAGCATCATGTTCTGTTTAACATTATTATCTTATCTTTAATATCACAATCCAAATCAGATCCATAACATTAACTACTCTGATGGAGCTCTGAGCAAAGTTTTGGGAAGCAGGCAGATGGAGAACGGAGATGTGTCAGATCGATGGAAAAGAGATGCAACTGGTTTATAATGAAGGATTTAAAATTCACTGGTCACTCATGCTGATTAGTCAGTGGGTGGACATGTCACTCCACCAGAAACATCTCTAAATGCACATAAGGGCGCAGGCTCTACAAATTATTTTATAACATCTTATTTTTGATAGTGAGTTAGTGAAATCGCCTTAATATCGGCTATCTTAGTCTCAGGTTGGTCATCAGAACGCTGTTATCCTCTTGTCCACAGTGGCTGTTCAATCTGCTCTGCTCTTCTTTGCTGTGCTCTACCTCCCGGCATGTTTAAATAGACTCAATAGTGCCACCTGTTGTTGTGGAGGGCGAATTTCTCAGGACATTTGTGAGAACATCTTCAGCACAGTCACGGCGGAAAGTTTGTGCCAAAAGTCACGTGATATTTTTTTGTCTTTGTAGGATGTTTTTTTTTTTGTAATTGTAAATCTTACTGTATTTGTTTCTGAAGCATGATGTATTAGAAATATGTTTTATGTGTGTATTTGTTTGATAGGTACATTTTGTATTTCCAAAACAAAATGCATTAGTTTTTTAATGGTGTTTTGTATTTGCAAACCACACTGTGTTTGTTAGTGAATCATAGGGCATTTGTAAAACACATTTTGTTTGTTTGTTAAGTTTTGGCAGGAAATTATCTCCACAAAACTGAACCTGACAACAGAATTTACCTGCCTGTTGAAACTTAAGATTGCCATCAAATATAACACCCAGGTTCTTCACATGTGGTCTGATATAGGCAGTAAGGTTATTGAGGTTCTGAGCAGTAACAGTGGTATGGTGTGGGGACCAAAGAGTAAGATCTCTGTCCTGTCCTCATTTAAAGCTACAGTTGGTAGGATTGAGAAGAAGCCCCACCCCTCAGTGTCACTTGATCTGATTCTTTCTTTTTAGCTGCTTTTCTTCATTGGTCTTCTTCTGTTTACTTGTTTTTGTGTGTAAGCTGTTGTTTTCTCATTGCCTGGTTGTTCGGTGGTTGTTTACAAGTCCACCATTCCGAGTTCGCGCATGTGTGGGGGAGGGGAGCTTCCTGCAGCATGAGCAGGATACGCCGTCAGATACTCCTCCTGCTCTGATTGGTTATTTTTACTAGGGAGTGGTGGATTCTTGCAAATGGCCTTAGAGGCAAGAGGTGGAGCCAGAGGAGTATGATTTTTTTCACAGACTATCTGTCTCATGTGCTACTGTCAGGACATAGTGACAGTTTTAGCAAATATGACTAAAAGTTATTATTATACAACTTACCAACTACAGCTTTAACTGAAGGAAATTATGAGCCAACCAGTCTTTGATGTCTTGGAGACAGTTTTGTAATTGATTTTTGGAATTTAGGGGGAGGTAGATCTGAGTATCGTTTGCGTAGCAGTGAAAAGATATGTTATGAGTTTGGATGATTTTACCCAGTGGGAGCATGTAGAGACAGAAATGAAGTGGACCTAAAACTGAACCCTGCAGAACCCCACATTGAATATTTGCAGGTGTGGAGGATGAGCTGCCAGTGGAAACAGTGAACCGTCTGTTTGAAATATAAGGGTGGAACCAATCAAGGGCCGACCCAGAAATGCCAACCCAGCGTGTCAAGCAATCCAGGACGATTGTGTGGTCAACAGTGTCAAAAGCTGTACTAAGATCTAAAATAATTAAAATAGAGCATTTATCAACATCCCCAGCACTGAGGAGGTCATTTGTCACTCTTAGAAGAGCTGTCTCTGTGCTGTGTTCCCGGATCCCTTACTGGAATTTTTAAAAAATATTGTTTTGGTTTAAAAAGGACAAAATCTGATTAATAACAACCTTATCTAAAACCTTAGATAAAAGGGAAAGCTTAGAAATTGGCCTAAAATTATTTGGAATAGCCGGGTCAAAACCAGGCTTCTTAAGGAGTGGATGGACTATGGCATGCTTAAAACAGGACGGAACTGTACCTGTTGCTAGAGAACTGTTAAAAATTGTCAGTATGCTAGGACCAACTGCTTCAAATTACTGTTTTAGGAGCTTTGTTACTATATCAAGCTGACAGCTAGTGGGCTTCATGCCTGCAATTATGCGTCTAAGCAGGGGTAAAGAGACTGGGCGGAAATCATTAAAAGCAGGAGGGTCCTCAACAGCCAGTGAGAAGTCTTTGATAGGGTGCAAAATGTTTGACCTAATGCTGTCAATTTTGTTCAAAAAGAAATCTTTAAACTGCTCACAGCTGATTGGGGAGGAATTTGCAGTGGAGCAAGCAGAGGGGTTAACCACAGAGTTTATGGTACTAAACAGAATCCTCGAGTAGTGACTGCTCTTTGGGATGATATCTGAGACGTATTTCACTTTTTCATCTTTAACAGCAGATTGGTATTTGATTAGAAGCTCCTTAAACATTTCATAGGAGACATGCAGTCTTTTATCCACTTACGCTTTCCGGCAGTCCCTTCTAATAGAATGTGTGGATTCGTTCAGCCAGGGGTCAGCATTAGTCTTTCTAGCTCTTATCTTAAGAGGGGCAATGGAGTCTAGGATAGACAAACAGGACTTGTGGAAAAGGTCTATTAATTCATCAGTGTTTGAACGGGTGGAGGAGGAGTCAATAACAGGGACTGTGGAATCAGCACTATAGGCACTGGTAAACAGGCTGCGTGTAGTAGAGTTGATTATATGGGAGCGAGTTGGGGCAGGCAGTTTTGGTATGGATAGAGGAAGTGTGGCACATAGGATATTTATGTCCTGTCCTCCAGGATATAATGAAGTCATGGTGCCCTTAAATTAAAAAACATACGCAAGGGCAGAACATCGGGGGGGATCTTGGTGTGGTATAAAGGAGATCTTTGCTGTCAGATCTCACCAGTAAAACAGGGTAAATCAAAAGGTTAGATCAAACCCTGGGCATAACTGACAGGGATCTATATCCCTGTGCTATTTATATACCCCCAGTAGAGTCTCCTTATTTTAGACATTTTTGAAACTCTCCATTCAGAAATCACCGATTTCCAGGCCCAGGGAAGCATGCTTCTGGCTGGAGATCTGAGTGGACGAAAAGGAATTGAACCTTTTGTCATTGACCCACGAGGCAACAACCATGTGTTTGGTCAGTCTCCCCTGTTTGCCACACCAACCATCACCCATAGGAACAAGCATGACTCTGAAATAAATCAAAGTAGCAGGGAGGTAGTGCATCTCTGCCAGGCCTTAGGCCTGTACATAGTTAACAGTAGGTTCAGAGGGGACTCTTTAGGGAGATTCACATACTCCTCAGCTCATGGGTCTAGTGTAGTAGACTATGCAATCACTGACATGGACCTCTCCACTATCAGTGCATTCACTGTCAGACAGCAATCTCCCCTTTCAGACCACAACCAAATAAATGTGTTCTTTAAACTCTCTCTGTAAATCCTACTTACAGATGGGCCCCAGAGAGTGAAGACAAATTGATCATGGCCTTGAACTCACCTGATCTGATGAATGACATATCAATGCATTACCAAAATCAATATATCCCTACCAGAGATGGTGTAAACAAGGCCACTGATGATGTCAACGTAATATTTCACAAGGCACCTATTAAAGCTGACATAAAACAAAAACGGAAGCCTGTTAAAAGGCAAAACGCTGCCAAATGGTTTGATCAAGAATGCAAGACCATCAGTAAAGACCTGAGAAAAGTACAATGAAATTTTAAATGAATATAAAGATACAAATAGGAACAAAATAAAATTTTACCTACATGAAACTTGAAGATATTGAGAGTGCCATTAATCAAATCGATTCTGGGATATGTGGAACAACTTCAACACAAAGCAACCACAAGCATTACCCATCCAAAACGGTGACATCTGGAGAGCACATTTTGAAAATGTGTACAAAGACATTCCAATAAATCTAATAAATTCAGATCAATGTATCATAAAAGAAAAACTCCAAACATTAAAACAAACAATTAAATACAACCAAAACCACCTTGATTTCCAAATTACTTAGGAAGAATTGACCACACAGACAAAATCTCTCCAGCCAAGGAAAGTTTGTGGTCCAGATAGTATTAAAAATGAAATGCTCAAACGCAGCACCCCAGAGATGCAGGGTGCAGTGTTTACGTTGTTCAATATTGTATTACAGTCATCTGGTACAAAGGGCTCATTTCCCCCATTCATAAGAGTGGGTACAAGTCAGACCCTAGTACCTACCGTGGCATCTGTGTCAGCAGTTGTCTGGGTAAATTATTCTGTAGTATTCTAAATAAAAGAATACTAGATTTCCTTGACGAACACTCCATCTTGAGTAAAAATCTGATTGGCTTCCTCCCAAAACACCGCACCACCAACCATGTATATACCCTTTACACTTTAATTAACAAACATGTACACCAAACAAGAAATGATAAGATATTCACTTGTTTTATTGATTTCAAGAAAGCTTTCGACTCTTTTTGGCATGAAGGACTCTATTACAGACTTCTACACTGTAGTATAGGGGGCAAAATGTATCATTTGGTTAAATCAGTGTATTTGGAAAATAGGTGTTCTTCACCCAGAAAAGAGGTGTACGTTAGGGTTGCAATTTAAGTCCAACTTTATTTAATGTGTATATAAATGAACTTGCTGTTCAGTTGGATCAATGTGCTGCTCCTGGCCTCTCCCTCCTAGATAGAGAGGTGAAGTCTCTGTTTTATGCTGATGGCCTTGTTCTACTGTCTGCTACTGAACAAGGACTACAGCAACAGCTGGAAATAGTAGAAACTAAAAGCCAAAGTAGATTAGAATGTCATCGGGCCCTAGAAAGAGATTATGAATTGGCAGAATCACTATCTACTGTCAGAGAGAGAAAGCAAAGACAGATCCTAACCAGGTACAGGCTCAGTGACCACAAACTGGCAATCAAATAAGGAAGACAAAACAATCATGGCAACCAAAGGAAAACAGGCTGAGACAGAGATGCCTTTCCTCCTACAATGTAAAACATTCAATGAAATAAGGCACATTTATTTTAAGTTCAACTCTGTAATTTCAGATTTCAATGAGCTTAATGACCTCTCAAAATTAAAAATACTCCTATGAGAAGGAGACAGGGCATGTCTTGCTGCTCAATGTGTATCAACATGCGACAACCTCAGGGACAGTGAATGACCTAGACACACACAGCACATGCACACATTGTCTCTCTCTCACACACACACACACACACACACACAGTAGGTAAAACATTGGAAAATAATTGATTACTGGGTCTTGTAATTACAGTAATTACAAGTAATTACAGTAATTACAAGACCCAGTAATCAGACGCCAAATTATTATTTATTTATTATTATCATTATTTATGTTGATATCAACACACATAGTACATACAGTAGCAACTGTTGTTTCTTCCAACATGGAGGATAGTGGGAAATTCTAAGCTTTTCATGAAAGGCCTCTATTATGTACATACTGAATTCAAATTTTGATCTTCTCCATTGAAGTGCAAGTGGGTCTCAACTTTTACATTTGAAGTCTGTTTCAAAAACCCTCTGAACTGGTCCTCTGAGCCAGCACTGAAAAAGTAAACTTATTATACCACTTATTGTACATTGTCAGAACACAAATTATGTAATTGCAAAATCTTTATAATGCCAACATTATACTTATTACAAAGGCAATAATGTATTTTCTTGTGGACCCTACGGACTCAAACTAATGCACAAAGGCAATAATATTCCCTTTTGAATTCCCTTGTCTGCAACATATACATATGACAGATGTCACTCGATTCATTTGACGCGGTCGCTGCTGCGTTACCACGGCGATGTTGCGGCGGTAAAAGAAAGTAATCAAAGTAATCACATGATGTCACTATCATTATTATAACTATTATAACTATGATCATTTCATCCTGTTTTGATCAACATATGTATGATGTCAAGTTCTGTACGTGACCTGGGTTTTTTTTTGTTTGTTTGTTTGTTTTTGTTTGTTTTAGTTGTTGTTGTTGTTGTTTTCTTTTCTCTCCCATCCTTTGTCTGTCCTTGTGTATCTTATATCTACTTGTCTATCGTTGTTGAATGTTTGAAGTCACTACTGTTTTGTTTTTGCACAATAACAAAAAAAAGAAAAAAAAAGAGAAGGGGCTGGACCTGATAACTGTCGACGCTAGGTGGCAGAAGAGTGCTTGAATCCTGATGACAGGATTTTACTATATACCCCCTTTGACCACAATGTGGTCAGCAATGGCAGAGTGACGCTGTCCGTATTTCCGCTGGTTGACTCAACGGGAAGTGGAACTGGATATATAGCCTATATGTTGTTATTCTTTAACAGCTCTTGTGTGAACTAAGTTAAATGAACTACATTAAGATGTGAAACTTTAAGTTACTGTTTGACGTCCTGAAACACCACCAGTCAGCACGTCCACGCAATTTTTATAATGTGATTTAATTAATTCAGAGTTGTGCTTTGTGAAACATGACGCCGAATTTATCAGAAGAACTAAGTGAATTGTAAAAAGTCTGTTTGATAAAAACTGCGTGGAAAATGAAAGCAATACGGATGGTAAATGAATGATATACAGAAACAAATAACTGTGTGTGCGATGGTGTGTGTTGCACTCATCTGTGCAGCTGATCTGTTATATATATATATATATATATATATATATATATATATAATTTATCTGGTCAGAGAGTACCTAGCCCACATGCCGGGACAAACTGACACAATGTTTTTTATGTGTGTCTACAGTAAATGAAATTGTCTTCTTACATAAATGTAGCGTAAATGGTGAAATCTATGGTGGGAGAGCTCAACGCACAGCAACTTAAGAAAACACATGCAAATACACGTAACATCTTCATCAATGTGACAACACATGCGCAGCATTTTGAAAACGTGCTGCAAATACAGAAACGCTGCAAATATAAAAACGATGCAAATAAAAAAAACGCTGCAAATACAAAAATGCTGCAAATACAGAAACGCTGCAAGTGACCCAGGTGACAACAGAAACGCTGGAAATTCTTCTTCTTCTGTTGTTTGATGGCAGTTGGCAAACAGCCTTCAGGTGCATTACCGCCACCTTCTTGATTGGAGTGTGGAATAGAATGGCTATTATACTTTTACACTAAGTTCTCCTGTTAACTGTGGAAACTGTTTCAGGGGCACAATAAAAAGTGATGAACCTGACCGGACACAGCTGGGACATGTTTGTTATTGCCACGGTTTGTGACTCATTTCCGTTATTTGTCAGTGATGTTGGAAAATGTGCTAAAATGCAAGTTTATTTTGGTTTATTTTAACATTGTGATCACATGATTCAGACAGTAGGCTATTGCTAGATATCTGCTGGGCTACTTTCTGTATTTGCAGCGTTTTTATATTTGCAGCGTTTCTGTATTTGCAGCGTTTCTGTATTGCAGCATGTTTTCTAAATGCTGCACATGTGTTGTCACATTGATGAAGATGTTTTCTTAATCTGTGTTTTGTTTATTTGCATGTGTTTTCTTAAGTTGCTGTGCATTGAGCTCCATGGGCCACCGTAGAAATCAGTTGAAACGGACAGTGTAATTATGGCATATATATTATAATCGTGTAGAGGGTCGTAACCCCGCACCCCAGAACCTCAATGACCTGAGGGCAGTCCCTCAAGAAGAGTGGAATGCCATGCCTCAGCAGACAATAAGTCGACTTGTGAACAGCATGAGATGTCGTTGTCAAGCTGTAATTGATGCTCAAGGACACATGACAAGTTATTGAGACATTGACATTTTTTGTTGTGGTATACCCACCACTGTTGTTAGCTTTTGTTTCAATAAATTGTTTGAGATGAAGAAATTACCATTGCATGCTTCTACTTAAATGCCCTACTTTCATGATATGATATCCCTGTAGCATGAACTTTTTACATTTTCCATAAATTTCACTCGAAAGTCAAATATCCCTAACTTTAGTAGTGTATGTTCACTGTGTAACAAACTCGATGAACTTCTGCTACTGGTGGGGAAAAACAGAGACTTTTCTACATCTTCCGTTTTATGCTTCATGGAGACGTGCCTATGTGGATCAATACCGGACTGTGCGCCGCAGCTGGCAAGCTGCACTCTTCAGAGTGGATTGTGACACGCAACTTTCCAGTAAAACGAAAGGTGGAGGTATCTATTTTTACATCAACAGTGGCTGGTGTAAGGATGTAACAGTGATTCATTAACATTGCTCTCCTGAACTGGAATCTTTTTTTATAAACTGCAAACCCTTTTACTCCCCCCGTGAGTTTGTTTCATTCATTCTGGTCGTTGTTTACATTTCACTGCAGGCCAACGTGCAAGAGGCCCAGCACACACATGCCGACCAGATACTGAGTGTGAACCCAGACTCCTTAGTTATTGTCCTTGGTGACTTTAACAAAGGAAACCTCTGCCATGAACTCCCCAAATACAGACAGTTTATTAAATGTCCGACCAGAGAGGAGAATATTCTGGATCATTGTTACACCACAATCAACAGAGCATATCACGCCGTCCCCTGCGCTGCACTGGGACACTCTGACCACGTCATGGTCCACCTGATTCCTGCCAACAGGCAGAAATTAAAGCTGTTGTGAGGACATCAAAGCAGTGGACCAGTGAAGCTATGGAGGATCTTCAGGCCTGCTTAGACTGCACTGACTGGGATGTTTACAGGACTGTTACCAACAGTCTGGATGTCATACATCAGCTTCTGTGAGGACTGCTGTGTACCATCCCACACCAGGGTGAGTTATAACAATGCATTTACGAGTGGGGACAAGGACAGGGGTCCGTGCATGAAGTATAATTAATCTGCCGTCGTTCACGTTGTATAATGCGGCAGCTTGTTCCATTAAACAACTTGTACAATGAAAATTGAACAAGGAAGCCGAGTGCCGGAAACAGAGACAGCTCGCCTTCAAAATAAATGTTGCTCGCCTTCAAAGTAAAAGTTGCGCGTTTTGAAGC
>NTHP01000175.1:1001583-1025020 GCA_003416845.1 Oplegnathus fasciatus | reverse complement strand
GCTTCAAAACGCGCAACTTTTACTTTGAAGGCGAGCAACATTTATTTTGAAGGCGAGCTGTCTCTGTTTCCGGCACTCGGCTTCCTTGTTCAATTTTCATTGTACAAGTTGTTTAATGGAACAAGCTGCCGCTTTGGCCCGCTGAATCGCTTTAGCACAAGTTGGACAATGAAATTAGGAAATACCCCCTACACTGGCATGTTTCATTATACAACGTGAACGACGGCAGATTAATTATACTTCATGCACGGACCAACAGGCTTAAAGAAGCAAAGTACAGGTTTAGCAAGGAGGCGAGAGAAGCTAAACGACTGTACTCTGAGAGACTCCAACACCAGCTCTCAGACAGCAACGCTGGCTCAGTCTGGAATGGACAGACAAATAACAAACTACAAGCCTAAAGCCCCCAGCTCCATTAATGACACCATCACCATTTCTTCATTACTGTTGTGATTACACACTGTCAGAATTGTCATTTCAGAGAACCAGAAGAAGACAGACTACTGCCTGTTCGCAATTTATGACAGAGAATTTCACTGTATTTTCATTGTTAGAACTTGTAATTTGTTTCAACAAGTGAAGACACAGTTGACAGTTTTCAGTGTAGAGTGGATAATGTGGCGTGATGTTTTGTGAAAATTAGTTATTTACCTTGAAACAGCTGCAGTCCCTTTGGCAGATGATAGGACACTGATTCTTGTATTCAGTGTAAGCACCACACACACATACACACACTGGAGGCTCTGCACCATATGTCCTCTGTGCCCTTGTGTGACTGCGGCTGCACCCCGCTGCTCTTTATGGGTGTAAAGTGGAAATAATTGGCTGGCTTGTCTGGGAGAGGTCAGCGAGATGGGGAATGAAAATGAGAGAGAGCTATCTGGGAAAGGTCAGAGAGAGGGGGAATAGAAATGAGAGAAAGTGGAATATTTAAGGCCAATGGAGTGTGGATTCCCACAGGAGAGAGGAGGGAGAGATGGATGGATGGACACAAAGGTGAAAAGCAACCACTGTCACACCTCCACCCTCTCTCCCTGCTATAGCTCTGTCCCTTTATCTGTTCATCAGGGTCACACTGTCATGTTGGGGAAAAAGCACACATCATTAGGGAAAGATGCACACACACATACACACCTCTGTCCTGCTGACACTACAGCATTACTACACTAATGGACACTGGAACATTTTTTTTTTATTATCATTGTTTTTGTGTGTGAAGGCTCTTAACACAAGGTTCAATTTACCTGTTGGACCTTTTAATCACAGCTTGTGGGCTTTCTCAGTGGATGGTAATGTTTGATGACGTCATGTCATGGAGATTTGCGTGCTCCCAGCGAGTTTGGGCTGTTTTTCATAGTTATCGCTATAATAACCTGCAGGTGCTGGAAAGGGTTCTTTTCAACATGTAAATATCAACACTTGTTTTTTCTGGTGCACTTTTTGTCTTGATAGCCCAGCCTACCAAAGAAACAGCATGATAACTATTGCACAATCAGGTCGGTGAGAAAGGCTCCAGCTAAAATCTACCAGCAGACACTGACCCAGCTAATTCTCTCCAGAAATGAAAATTCAATTAAATTCAATTTTATTTATATAGCGCCAAATCACAACAAAAGTCATCTCATGACACTTTACATATAGAGCAGGTCTAGACTGCACTCTTTATATTATTTACAGAGACCCAAGAATTTCACCATGAGCAAGCACTTGGTGACAGTGGCAAGGAAAAACTTCCTTTTAAGAGGCAGAAACCTCGAGCAGAGCCGGGCTCTAGGTGGGCGGCCATCTGCCTTGACCGGTTGGGTTGAGAAAAAGAGAGAGATGTAGCTATAACTATACTAACAATAGAAATATGACTGAACAAAAACATAAACGCTCTTTTGTTTTCGCTCCCATTTTTCACAAGTTGAAATAAAAAATCGAAGACTTTTTCTACATACACAATAGGTACATTTCTCTCAAATTTTGTTCACAAATTTGTTTAAATCTGTGTTAGTGAGCACTTCTTCAAGATAATCCATCCACCTCACAGGTGTGGCATATCAGGATGCTGATCAAACAGTATGATTAGTACACAGGTGTGCCTTGGACTGGTCACAATAAAAGGCCACTCTAAAATGTGCAGTTTTATAACACAACATAATGCCATAGATGTCGCAAGTTTTGAGGGAGCATGCAGTCGGCATGTTGACTGCAGGAATGTCCACCAGAGCTATTGGCTGTGAACTGAATGTTTATTTCATTACCATAAGTCGTCTCCAATGTCGTTTCCAAGAATTTGGCAGTACATCCAAACGGCCCCACATCCGCAGACCACGTGTAACCACACCAGCCCAGGACCTCCACATCCGGCTTCTTCACCTGCAAGATCATCTGAGACTAGCCACCCAGACAGCTGATGCAACAGTTGGTTTGCACAACCAAAGAATTTCTGTGCAAACTGTCAGAAACCATCTCAGGGAAGCTCATCAACGTGCTCGTCATCCTCACCAGGGTCTTGATAAATCAAATGTAGAAATATGACTAATAATAGCAATAACAACTATAATAATAATGGAAATATGACTAATAATAATAGTAGCAGGGGGGGTCAAGCAGGCCGACGGTGGCAGGCGGCCCGCAACAAAAACAATATCAACGTGGTACAGCATGTGGACAGTAAATAGAAACAGCCTACTAAACTAACAATTGGGCACTGCCATCACATGGAGATGAAAAAAAGAAGTTGCTAACTGTAATGTCGTCTAATTCATATTAAAGAAACTTGATAGGGGCGATGCCAAGTTTGCGGGGTTCAGCCTGTCAAACTTGCCCTCTGCCAACCACTGGAATGCCTGTAATGTTGCCAGCTGTGCGTTACAGGTTGCAGGTCACTCAGGTATTATTCAGAGCAAAAAAAATCACCCATTATGCCTCATCATGTAAATTCAACATTAAGAATAATATAGCCTAAGCTACAACTTTTTCTGTGGTCTTTTGTTTGATATAATTTGTATAATAAGTTTAAAAATGATGACATTTTAAATTATTCACTGCCCCCCACTAATGTAGTCAATAGAACAGTCAGTGTAGGTTAAGCTCTGACCTGGCCACTGCCGAAGGTTCATAAAGGAGGAATGCGCATGTAGACTGAACAGACAAGGATTTTGTGAGTGTGTAGTATGTACCTGTGTTAGTAAAGAAATTGATTAAAAAGTCATCGGGTCAAGCTTCAAGTTTTTCAAAGCCAATGGAATTTATTAGGCTATGGCAATTTTACCATCGCATTTTTTCCTGCTTTGCATCAGGATTGGGGGGGGCATTGCCCCCATAGATGGCGCCACAAACCAGTCAACACCTTAAGATTTGTGCTGGTACGCCTTAAAGACAGGACACTACATCAGTGAAACAGCAAGGACCCTGGACAAGAGACTGAATGAACACCAGAAACATCAGCTGTCTATGAACACCAGACCAAAACCACTCACAGCATCCACTGGGATGAGGTCAAAAGTCATCAACCAGGAGTCAGAAAGATCAAGGAGCACATTAACATCTGACACCAGAGACCATCTTTGAACAGAGATAGAGGTTACCAACCTGTCACGGTTGGGAGTGCAGGCAGCAGGGGAAGGACCCAAACGCAGACGAAACAGGCATACTGGTGCAGTTCAATGATTTGTTAAACATATATGAGCTTACAGGCAGGTGTTGATAGGCAGGCAGGTACAGGTAGGCAGACAGGCAGTTTCTGGTACTGGTTGCCAAGCTGACTGGCAGGCAAATTCAGGTCCAGCTCCAAGTCCCAGTAACAGAGCAGTGTCAGAGTTGAGTTCAGGTTGCTCAAAAACCAAAGTAAAAGGCACATGGCAACTAGGATTAACTGGCAAAGGAACAAGGGATCTGGGCTGGTAAATGTCGTGAGCGGCTGATGAGGGAAGTGAAAACAGGTGAACAGGTGAATGAGCAGAAGGTCAGGAGACTGCAGGGCTGATGATGGCAGTGAGAACATGTGAGCAGGTGAATGAGCGCGTTTGGTGAAAAGGTCTGAGGGCATCTGGTGGACAGGTATGGAATGACAGTCATTTGGAATGATTCTGAGGAAGTGGGAATGTGGTGAAGAGGGGGACAGAGAGGCTGAATGTGATACAACCACCTGTTATCACATGACTGAAGTTCTAGACTTAGGTCACATGATGTGAAATTTCACACTAATCTGTACTTTTTGAGGCCACCACAATACATTCCATCCGTCAAACTCTGGCTAACATGCCACCGCATCTCCAGCACACAAGTGGGGGTGTGTGAAGATGTTATCGCCTTGGCACCTGCTGAGAGACCGCCGACTCAAACCGAGTCACTACATGGGATAGAGAGTGCACCTGAAAATCAGACCTGCAAACTCTAGAGTAGTGAAAAAGGTGACAAGATACGAAATGAAAATCAGGTAGGGTGGTCCAGGGGCATTCTTCCATGGAAGAAAATTTTAGTGATTTTAGTATGCAAATGAAGCCTTTTGGAGCATTTTGAGATTAGAATACAATGAAAAAACAATGTAAGCTGGCACACTGGTGGACAAACACACACATACACACAGAGGAGAGAGCGCAGAGGCAGAAGAGGATGAGATTGAGGAGGGGTGAGAGAGAAATGAAAAAAGTAGAGACAGAGGTAGGAAGAGAGAGAGACACAGAGGGGTGAGAGAAGGGAAGGAGAGACAACACATCATGCATTTCTTTCTTTTTATTTTTCAAGTCTCTTCGTCTGTACAAGCGTTGCGCATGCATGTTTGCAAGTGATAATACCAACTGTAGAAATACTGTTACAAGTAAAAGTCCTTTATTGGAAATGTTACTTATGTAAAAGTACAAAAGTATTGGCATCAAAATGTACTTAAAGTACCAAAAGTACTCATTATGCAGATTGGCCCATTTCAGAATAATATATATTTTATTATTGGATTATAATTATTGATCATTAATGTGTTCATCACTTTAATGTTGCAGCTGGTAAATGTGGAGCTAATTTTAATTTATTTATATGTATTTTATATATTAATTTACATACTGCTGGGTAACTTGTGAATTTCCACCTGGGGACCAATAAAGCCTTATTGTGTGTAGTAAAATGTACAATATTTGCCTATGAGATGTAGTGGAGTAGAAAGTAGCAGAAAATAGAAATACTCAAGCAAAATACAAGTACCTCAAATTTGTACTTAAGTACAGTGTTTGAGTAAATATACTTTGTTACTTTCCACCACTGGTAACTTAGTTGAGAAACGCCATGAAGTTAGCTAATGCTAGCTAGTTTAGCTAACATGACATATCAGGAGGGTGAGCTGTTACCGGCACTTTATTTGCTTAGCCTGCAGGTGCAGGTATGGAAAATTCCCGAGGAGAGATGCATAATGGCTCAAGCCGAGTCACCACGTGGGACGGAACGCCGCCGAGAAGGCCTGAGAGCTGGCCGACATGCTGATCCTCCGCTTCTCCTCCATCGCTGTATTCTTTGCATTCATTCCTGGTTGCATTGAGTCACTCATTCGTATGTTTAATAGTTGTGAGTTGTGTTATGTGTTACATGTTAATAAACTTTTAATGTAAAAAAAATTTGAATATATTATAATTCTGTGTGTATGAAGCATTATGGTCATTGTACACAAGTCAGGAACTCCATAGCAACCTTAGGACTGAGACAAAAATTCATTAATCTTTTTCCCTTTTTCAAGGATGGTGCGCCGAGGTGAATTTAATCTAAGTTAAATTCTGTTATTTAGTAAAATTATAAATACTGATTATTCTCAACAGCAGAAGTTGAGTTCAATCATTCTACTTCAATTTTGTACCAATTATGAATTATCATAATCATCATATTTTAATACCCCTTAAAGCCATTTTGCTACAGCAGGTAACCTCACTCTCAGTGAATGACTTGTAATTCCTTCTTTTACTTTTTCAAACTTCTGTTGTGAAATGTGCCATTGATCTTCTTTCACCAGTTTAAACTGTACTTAATTCAAAATGAACAAATGTAATTGACTCTGGATCAGAAATCCATCTGACTAGGTTTCAAGTGTCATTATCAGGACTTGCTGCCATATATTCCTCCACTGTTAAAGAGCGAGTATCACAGCAGACACTTTCCTATTCCCCACTCAGCCTCATATTAGCATTAAAACAATTTGAATGGAAATTTCAAGTTGCTGTGTTCAATATGAATGGATTTAAGACATTCACACACACTATGAGAAACTTCCAGCGTGGAGGGAGAGAGGCCGATTGAGATTCATTTATCATCATCCTGCTGTGTTGACCTTGGCCATGTGGTATAGCCATTTCAGGGAGTGAGAATGAGGAAATAAAAGGTATCAAGCAGCAGCCATTAGGGAACCAAGCCAATAAGAAGCATGTTAATGGACAGACCCATTGGTCCCCAGATGTGTACACAGAGTCACACACTCAAGCACACCCACCCATCCACACACTCACACACACACACACACACACACACACACACACACACACACACACACAGCCTCTTTGAAAGTTCATAGATTCCACCAAAGGACACAAAGAACATGCAGAATACAGATTTCAGGTTTCCAAGGCAGAACATAACAGAAATGTACAGAACAGTGCAACAAGGACAGATGGCTTTATGTAGTGAGGCCTTCAGCTTGTAGAGACACTAGACAACTGCCTAGTATGGCTGCTATAGCTTTTATGTATGTTATGTGCTTCTTTAAGCAACATCACACAAGTTAACTGTCGAAGTGAAAGGACTTAAAGCTCAGTCTATGGATGGCCACTCCAAAGTGAGGGTGACACTGGAACAAGTAGAATGCAGGGAAGGACATGTCCTCCTTACTTTTTCATGTGCTGTTAAATGTTTTACACTGACTTTAAATACAGAGCAGCATTTTACCCATAAAGTGTTTCCTATAAAGCTTTCATGCACACTGTCACTGTCATTGATATGTGTATGTTTCGGAAGAGTTGAGGAAGAGGAAGCTTTGATTCAATATGCTGCTTTTAATGTATGAACAATATAAGCTACCTGGACTACCAGGAACTGTTTACACATATTCACTAATCTGGAAAAGATACAGAAATGTTGTTTGGAGTCTTTTAATTTTAATAGGGAATGTAAATATATGCAAAACTAACCAGTGAATTGATCATAGCTTGTAAGAGGACAAAATGCAAGTGGGAATATCACTTCTGACCAACAGACACCAGATGAGTGTGTGTGCGTGTGTCTGTCCCAGCCCTTCTTTCAGTCCTTCTAAGGGAGATAAGAACACTTGGTTACATGTATTCTTATTCATTGCCTATGCAAATACATATACATACATATATTATTGTATTAATTTATGTATAATCTCACTTGTCATAATGGCAGATGTTGTGCATAATTATTGTCTATAAGCCTGTGTTAGGATAACAGGTCACACTGTCTAACAGGTATACTCAGTGGATGATATCATGTGTGCAAGTGCTAACGGAATTATCATAGATGTGTTTGGTACCCTCCAGTAGCTGAGAAGGCCAAGCTTTCAAACACGGGAAAAGGGAAAAATAACCTCAAAAAAGGTACCTGTATAGCTTGCCACAAACATCTGGATAACAGCCTAAAAAACTTGCAAATGAGAGGGGAATGGTTTCAGGTGTATATATAAACTTCTTCTCCTTTAATAATAATAATAATAATAATAATACATTATTTATAGAGCGCTTTTCATGGTACTCAAAGACACTTTACAGTTAAAAATGGTTAAAGAAGGCAACACATTGTCACATTACCAAAACTAAAGCTAAGAAAAAAAACAAAAACAACAATGATCACACATTAAAACCAGTTCTGAAAAAGTGAGTTTTGAGTAGTGATTTGAACGTGGGCAGATCGGTGCAATCTCGGATGTGTTTGGGGAGAGAGTTCCAGGGGGAGGGGGCAGCTATGGAGAAGGCTCTGTCGCCCCAGGTCCGGTGCTTGGTCCTGAAAGGTGGAGACAAGAGGTTGGCATCAGAGGAGCGGAGGGTGCGGGAAGGAGTGTGGCGGTGAAGCAGGTCAGTGAGGTAGGAGGGGGTCTGGTTGTGGAGGGCTTTGTGAGTGAGGAGAAGGACTTTAAATTGGATCCGTTGTGGGACAGGGAGCCAGTGGAGTTTCTGGAGGACAAGGGTGATATAGTCACGGGAGCGGGAGTGGGTGAGTAGGTGAGCACCAGAGTTCTGAATATACTGGAGTTTATTTAGGACTTTGGATGATGTGCCATAAAGGATGCTATTGCAGTAGTCAATTCTGGATGTGATGAAGGCATGGATCAGGGTTTCGGCTGCAGAGAAGGAGAGTGATGGGCGGAGAAGGGCTATGTTTTTGAGGTGGAAGAAGGCAGTTTTGGTTGACGTGGTGTTCAAAGGAGAGATTGCTATCGAAAATGACTCCGAGGTTGTGGATGTAAGGGGAGGGAGACAGAGTTGAGTTGTCGATGGTGATGGAGAAGTTGTGAGTGGTTTTGGTGAGGGATTTGGGACCGATGATAATCATGTCTGATTTATCACAGTTTAGTTTGAGGAAATTGGTTTGCATCCATCATTTTATTTCAGTGAGGCAGTTGGTCAGAGTGAGGTGGGTTGGAGTGGAGATGGATTTGGTGGAGATGTAGAGCTGGACGTCATCGGCGTAGCAGTGGAAGTGGAGACCATGTCGACATATGATGTTTCCAAGGGGGAGCATGTAGAGGATGAACAGGAGAGGACCAAGCACCGAACCCTGAGGGACGCCTTGGGACAGAGGAGCGGTGGAGGAAGTGCAGTTGTTGATGCTGATGAACTGTTGTCTGTTTGTGAAGATTTTAGCCAGGGGAGGGCAGTAGTGGTGATGTTGAGGGAGGATTCAAGGCGGGAGAGGAGAATGGTGTGGTTGATGGTTTCAAATGCTGCAGTGAGGACGAGGAGGATGAGAATGCTGAGGTGGCCAGAGTCAGAGAAGAGGAGGAGGTCGTTGGTGACTTGACTTTGAGGAAGGCAGTTTCTGTGCTGTGTTGTGAGCGGAAACCAGATTGAAATGGTTCGAACAGGTCATTGGAGTTGAGGTGGGCTTTCAGTTGGGGGGGCGACAGCACGTTCCAGTATTTTTGACAGAAAGGGAAGATTAGAGATGGGCCGGAAATTGCTCATGGTATCAGGATTGAGTCCATGTTTTTTGAGGATGGGGGTGACAGCTGCCAGCTTGAGTGTTTGAGGAACTGAACCAGAGCTGGAGGAGTTGATGATTTCAGTGATGAGTGGGGAGATAGCTGGGAGACAGTCTTTAACAAGGTTGGATGGGATGGGATCCAGGACAGAGGTGGAGCTTCTCATTCCTGCCATGAGGTTTGATAGCTCCACTGGAGACACAGGGGAAAACTGAGACAGGGGCTGAGTGGTAAAGGTGGGGGAGACAGGTGCGGAGGTGGAGAGGGCGGGGGAGGTGGTCAGGCTGCTGTAGATGGTGTCGATTTTTGTTTGAAAAAATGAAAGGAAAGAGTTGCACTTGCTTACTACTTTCCTTTCCTTCCCCAATAGCAATATTCAGACACAGAAAAGTTTTTAGCAATACCTGGGTATCTCACTCATCCCACTTGAGTGGGACAGAATTTGGAGGAACTCAGTATCACTATTCAAATGTGTAAGATTCAGGGTAATACAACTGAAAATACTGCATAGAGCATACATCACCCCCTCTAGACTTAAAAAGATGGATCAAACCCTCTCAGGCTTATACTGGCATGGTTGTGGGGAGGTGGGCATCCTTGTGCACTCTCTATGGTTGTCCAGCTGTTAAAGCCCTCTTGGATGTAGTTAGAAATACACTTTCAAAGATCTTGAACATGGACATAGCCAGCTACATGCTTGCTGAGCGTCCAGCCCAATGGTATTAAATGTACTCCTGCACAAAAAATTGTAGCATTAACATGCCAACAAAACACATAATCCTTATGAACTGGAGAGTTAGAGAGGCCAATAAATCTGTTGTCTGCCTTGGCGATGCTTTATTCAGGCAATACTGAGGAAGATGCTTGTTTATTTATAACTGATAATCGTCTGTATGCACAGGCTGCAAAGTGCCCCTCTATAGCGAAGGAATTTATTGTTGGTTTGGACATAAGGGTTCTGTGGTGCGTTTTCTACCCGAGGACGGTGTGATGTTGTTCAGCCAGTGTATTCATAGTTTTCACGTGATGTCACATCCTTATAGGAACACCCACATGGAGGGCAAAATAAGGCTTTCTTCCGCAGCCTGTAGGTTATTTTTACCAGCTTTAGCCAAAATGCTGGATAGTTGTTGTTCAATCAGATGCACTAACTGACGAGGAGACAAGCCTGTTGTGCTAATACAGAATCCCGCCCGAGTTCTGATTTGATCTATGTCATAAGATATTGTGATAACCTAGCCATTATTGCCCCGTCACTACCGCTCTAGAACGCTGACTACAGAGACCCTGAATCCGATTGCCAGGTTATGAGATGATTTATAAGTGTGTGAACATTTTATTTAAATTATTTAAACACAATCTATTTAATAGTAATGTCTCCTCTATTCAAACAACAACTCCCTTTAAAAGTCTGTGTGTCTGTGCTCGGTGCAACAATATCAGAGCATCATGTTCCATTTAACATTATTATCTTATCTTTAATATCACAATCCAAATCATATCCATAACGTTAACTACTCTGGAGCAAACGTGTGATCCAGAGATCCTCACGCTGACCAGACACCAGAGTAAGAGAAAAACATAGGGAGAGACGGGAAATAAAGAAAAATGTCCCACTAATCCAACCTGGTACTCCCACTGAATTTGTCGCTAAAGAGGCAGGAAAATTTTTCGTTTTTCCTTTTACCTTTGATATGAATGTGTGGACGGGTGGAGAATGGCGAGTTGGGGGTTCGTGGGTGTCTAAAAACATAGAAATGATGACTGAAGCAGTAAGGTCGGAAAAAGGAAATTCTGATTGGGATTATCAATATACGTATGTGCTACAAAATGGGAGGAATTTGTATTGAGTATTTTGAGTATTTTGTCTTGCCTCTTAATTTTGTCTGTGTATATGTGTCTGTTTATAATTTGCCTATATCAACGCCACGGGTGGCATTGTAGATCAGTGTGGTAGGTGAGATCTATATGGGTGCAGGTGTAACAGACCGTCTAATCATGCATGGGTGATGGGAAGGGCTCGCGGTTTTTATCACTTGCATGCTTGTATGCTTGAGGCAGTCATCATATCGCCACACAATATAAACGTAATTTTGCTACTGAAATTTTCATTAAACGGGAACCTCACCGAACAGTGAATACTGCCTGGACATCTACTCATTGTAGCACAAAAACAAAGACTTCTCCCACACCCAGCCGAGTGGCTAATTGCTGGTCAGGATAGTTGCTATATGATAATTCATAATTTGTACAAAATTGTAGTTTTAACTTCGGCTATCAGATATAATCAGTATTAATATTTAACAACAGAATTTAACCTAAATTAAATTCACCTCAGGACACCACCCTTGAAAAAGGGAAAAAGATAGCCATTTAATTAATTCAGTCTCAATCTAAAGGAGGAGTTCTTGACTCATGTACAGTGACTGTAATACTTAATACACACAAAACCATGTGATCAAGTTCTTTATGAATGAAAGTTTTAATAAAGTTATAATCTCGAAGATTTTCATTTTGTTGTCTTTTGAGGCGCCTATGGCATAAGCAGTAATTGCAGGTGTGTTTTTGGACCTCACTTTTAGTTTCAGTTTCAAGTTTCATCGTCTGTAGTCATCAGTCTTTTCTTTGTTTGTTCGGTCATAGTAACCGCAAATGTTTTGCGTGGCGCAATTATATACAAAGTTATATTATATACAAATGAATTTGTGCCAGGCGACGTAAATGAGGTGAATTACGCATCATTCACATCTAAATTCACTTGACGCAGTGCCGCGAAAGACTATCAGCGTTGAGATTCTCCCAACGTCAGTGACGTCCTGACATTAAATCAGAAATGGAGGAGAAAATTATTGTAGCTGTCTGTGGGCACCCAGAGCTCTGTGATACTACTTCATATTTATACAGATATCATTTTAAATTTACAAAGTATGTAGATATCTATGTGTATAAAGAATAGTATAGAATAATCGCTGCCGTATTTATGTCTAATTTAGATTACGTTATTTTGCCCCGATCAATCCGAGCTCCATTCAGAAAACAAGCATTTTAAAAGTTGTTTGTCGTATTGCGGCATCATGATGTAGTTATTGCAATTAAATCACAGCAAAATCTGTTTATTTTGGGATCATACCACTGTAGTAAGCCAGATTAATTCAGCCAATGTGCGACTTGCTAGATACAGTGAATATTTATGGATTTTTGACACACCAATTATAAAACTCGAACTCACCGGAGACAGATGGCGAGGTGAATATTCGCGGGTTGTGTTTAAACGCGAATAAACACAAATGACCCCGTGGCCAAACTTGTACGAGTAACATGAGGCAAAAATTCACTTTGCGTTTGGTGTGAAGCATACACACGTGCCCTGTGTGAGTTCCTGCCAGGTCAGCCTCCATTATGATCAGAAGTGACACATAAACTTACCCCATGCATATAGATCTCATATATGTTTATGTCTATCTCTATATAGGTATGGCAAATTAAATAGGTAAAATAGAATTACTACAGGTCATCCAGTGACTCTTATCTCTGTTAAAGGCATGCAGAGGACGAGGGATGAGAGGGGTCATTTCTGGTTAACTGTGCCAGGCAGAATTTGGCATTTTAATTGCAAGCTATCAATTTACTTGCTAAATAAATGCATATGCAAGTTTCCCGTTTCATTAGCTATTGAACAAGACCAGACATCCCATTGTTATCATTTATCAACTAGTGGATTTATGTAATCTGTTCCTTTAAGTTCAGGGTCTATTGTGCTTACATCAAAATGAGCACATTACAATAAAGCTTTGCAGTCTTCCTGTATTGTTCATTAAACGTGACATATAATGAATGTAGAGTCAATTAAAGTAAATTTTGTATTGCACTGATAGTTCCCTTGTCCTCTGAGTTCAGAGTGCGGTGAACTTCCTGGTTACCTCCTAGAATGGAGTCTTCAGTTATCAGTTTAGTCCCGTCATAAAATTGGCCAGTTGTCATCTAACTTCCATAAGGGGCCTCTCTGAGGCCTAATAGGCCCATTTTATGACCCAGAGATCATGTAAAGATGGATGTTTGGGGGAATTTCTTCCTTGAGTTTTAACAGAGCCCGTTTCCTGACCCAGAGGCCCTGTGGACAACAACTTCGGGGAAAGTTCATTATTTTATCAATAAAAGATGTAAAATATATTCAGTTCATCACGCTACATTAATGTGTATTTTTGATCCGTTTGACCAGATCTGTTGTTGTCTTTTGGTGAAACAGCACCAGCTCTGGCTGAATCTTGCACTGCAATTAAGGTTCATACATTTTTTTTTCAGTCTGTCCCCCTGACCTATCAAGAAAAGTGTTGCCAGACTCTTGAGCCAGCCCACTTCTTTGGTGGCTCTCAGTCACATCTGCTTTTGTCCAGAGGGCTGTGCAGTTACAGTAACTATGAGCAGTGAACAAATAGAATTGTTTTACAACTTAGACTCTGCTCCTCATATTCCCATAGCTGTCTCACACACTTTTAACCTTGCGATCTGGAGCTCATGGTGCAGGCTGTCTGATAACACACACACACAGGAACACACATCCCTTACAACTCTTTTGGGTTGTTTACATTCCATTTTGGACACTGAGTGACTGTTAGTTCTGCATGCATCAGAGCCAATTCATACTTCATTTGAACATTTCTCACCTGCTCTTAAATTGCAGTTGTTGACTCCCTTAGAGTTTATTATGGGCTTTGCATAAAACAATGTAGGCTTTGTGACTTTAACTCCCCCACATCAAGTAACTTTGAAACCAAATGCAGTTTTGCCACGCTTTAAGCAATATTTTCAATAATATCTCATCAATTAAAGGCATCAAACCTGTCACTTATTCTCTACTAAAGCAAGATGTTCCGACACCTGCCTTTAGCCAGTAATACACCTACATTTATATAACAAATTTGGAGAATAACGCTTGTTCAAGATCTGAAAGCTGTGAATGTGATTGTTCTAACTGCAATTCCAATTTTGACTGATGTTAATTGTAATTTGCCCTCATTACCTCATAATTATAAATTTTACACAATGGTGGATTTCTGTTCAGCATTATTTTTTTGATAGTCAGTTTTATTTCTATTTACCGTAGGTAAAGAGAGACCTTGTTGACCTTGGTGACTTAATTGAAGCATGTTGCTTCTTAGAAAGTATGCAAACCAGACTCTATTCTCCTCCTGAAATGTTTGACTGAAATAGGCCAGAGAGCATTGCTTGCCAAGCTGTCAGCCTAGGGTCATCTACTTGGGGTACATTTTGGAAAATGGATTCATGGATACACTGCAATGGAATTTGTCCTTCATGCTGCTCTGGACTCTGCATCTGAACCTGTTCTGTGAACTGAAAACATGACATCTGCATTCAGAGACTTGAAGGCTGCTCTCACATCAGCACCAGTTTTGGCTTTCCAAACTAAGATCTTTGAAGCAAACACCTATTCCAAATTCTGATTTTCTTTTCTTTTGAGACCTTCAGACATGCAGTATCTTTCAGGTTATGCGGTCACTACAGAAACAGGTGGAGGCGCGTGTTCTACCTCCTGGAACATCGGCTTAGCAAGCTGAGTTGTATGCACTAACAAATGCCTTTATTTTAGCTGAGGGCCAGACTGCCACCATTTACTCTTTCAAGAGAAGATGTATTAAAGATATGTTTGGTGTGACCCATTTTTGTTTTATGACATCATCTAATAACAGTCAGCTCTCATATCCAACCTATTGAAGGCCATTCTGTTGCCTTCACAATTGGCTATGGTAAAATGTGCTGCACACATGGGTTGCACACGGTCTCACACACGTAGGAAAAGGGGCGGGTATGTGATCCGAACCCAGTGGTTCGCTACAGGAATGACTGCGGTAACTCAATCGTTGGTAGGTAGGTAACTCAGTCGTTGGTATGCCTACAAAACAACAAGTGTAGAGAAACAGTAAGACCATCTAATGCCACTCTCAGAACCATTTGTAAACATAAATTTTCTACATATGCCTCCCAGTCAGGGATATATCTGCTGGCTATTGTAGATATGTTATCAAAGTAGGTTATAAGCTTTCGCTACAAGAAAAGAAGACGACCAAACAATGGTGAAATGTTTAATGAAGGACATAATTCCCAGATGCAACCTTCTACAGTGAATTAATAGCAGTAATATCTCAAATCAGCCAGCAGCTGAGCAAAGTGCTAGGGATAGATTGGAAGTTACAAGTTTATCAGAGTTCAGTCAGATGGAAAGAGTGAATGGTACAATTAAAGAAAAGCTAACTAAAATTATGCAGACAGCAGGTTTAAAATGGCCAGATGTTTGTCTTTAGTACTATATTCTATCTGAAATGCACCTAACAGAAAGACAATCAACATGGAGTGTTTGACAGGTATGATTTATTTTTTTGACTCATAAGAGAGAAATTGATTTTGTAGTGTTGCAGGTTAATCAACCTCCAGGTGTCAATATCTTTATCATACATAAGGTACTGAGTTTCACACAATACAGAGGGTCCTTTTGACATATGATCAAATTAACTAAACTACTAAACAGACCAACATGCTGCATCAATAACAAGAAGGACAGGAAGTTGTGAAGTAAGAAATGTAGCTCCTATGCTAAAAGTAAATGCTTGAGTTGAGTCCGTTCTGGGGCAGATATCTTACTCTCGAACCTTTAATGCCTCTAATATTGTAGTTAAAAGCTACCAAAATTATATTTAAGATTTTGTGTGTGATTTTGTTTCATGTAATGCATACCATTGGAACACAGTTCATTGTATTAATAATTTTGATTGTTATATTTTGGCAAATTTAAATGTGATTTTGTATGTTTGTTATATAGAGATACATATCAATATTGGAATAATAATAATAATAAACAATATCGCCCAGCCCCAATGTGCATTTATTCTGCTGTGGAAAGAGTATTACATTTCTTTTGTTGTTGTTTTTTGTTGGTCTTAAAAAGGTCTTAAAACTGGAAACCCTGGAATGTCATGTAACACTAGTTGTTTTGTTTGTTTGAGGTGCTTTATGTGAGATCAGACCTTTCTGCTGCTGTTTGCTTTGCCAACAGTTGTTGGTGTTCCAGGCTTTGGAATAAGTTGTTCTCTCATTAAGTTGTTCTCATTTTTTCTCTCCCTGAACACAGTGGAAAACAAGATCATAACTTCTCATGAATCACCTACAATAGCCCACAGGGGACAGTACTCAGACTCACAGGTGAATAGTTGACAACTTGATGAAAGAAGTGTAAACAGGGTGAAACGCAAGGGCAGCCCTAATTATCAGTGCCATTTGTGGTCCCTCAGTTTTACTTCCACAGAAATTGTATGAAACCTTTTAAGGGGATTTTTGTCATGATCCCTTTAATCTTGCACACACACAACAAGAAATAGGTGCATGAACTGTAACGGCATGTACGTGAACGGCCTCATTCACACAGAGACAGTGGTACATAGTATTATAAGCTCACATTGACAATACCGAACACCACAGCTCAATCAAACAGACTCAGCAAAATGAACAACAATCACATTACCACATTACCAGAAATTATTACAGTACAACACAGTATATTTTTCTGTTATTTTAAGTCAAGTGGTTACTCGCTTATTATTCAAAGATGTTACCTCGTTAGTCATCTCATAGGTTAGTCATAATATATGGATAATGTAATAGATTATCCATAGTCCAACCATTAAAGGTTTCTGACCACTGGGGGCACTGTAGAGACTTTGTTTGAAATATTTTTACATCATATATTATTATGTTCATAGATATTCCTCAAATTATATAGATTTTTTTGATGGTATGCTTGATCATATCTATCATGCATACATGCTAATTTATTATGTGTATATTTCAAACATACTGAATCTAATTTCCACTTTCTACTTTGGTCTAGAATATCAGAAAAATGCACTATTGTTTATATGGCATTTTAACTTTATTCATTTACTTATTTGTATAATTTTTTCCACTTACCTGAATCATCTCTCTGGTCTGTTCTTGTGCTGGATGAATGGAACGTATGGTCATTACAGTAGACACCAACTGTAAAGACAGTCAACAACAACAGATAATCAACACCTCGCTGACTGTGTAAGAGGTTGATTTCATTTAATCCTTAATTTTTTTTGGCTTTAGTAGGGTTGTACTGGACTGTGTTATAATCAGTGTTCAGTGTTACCTACCATTTATATACATTTGGAAATAAAATACTTATAAGGTTTTTGCATACAATACAAACTAAGTAGACAGCTTGCTACTGCCCAGCATATATTATTCAAGCCCAAATCCAATTTTCCACATAAAATGCTGTGTGTTTTAATAACCAGTAGATGTCACAAATAGATCACATTTAGCTGCTTGGAGCAATTCAAAATCGACAAGATCTGACCATTAAATGTGTGTAGCAATTTTATTGTGAATATCTTTGTCAACCCTGGAATAAATCTGACTTTACTAATTCAAGAAATAGGAGAAGCTGTGGCCTCGCAACAGCTGACACCAGTAGACTTACAGCAATGACGATTAAAGGGGCATTCAGGTGATTCATTATTGCACCCACATGAAGTTGAGGGACTCAAAAGAGACAGATTTAAAAAAGAATGGTCAAGATCAAAGTAGCGAGATATACTTACTGTAGTCTGTTGTCTCAAGTTGAGATAACCCTGATGACATCACTATGAGATCATCAGGGTTTTTTGTGAGACAAAAGGAAATTCTTCTAACGCCACAGCAGATATTATACAACTGACTAGTACTCTTTATGGCTAGTAAACTGACTTTTGTCTGTATAATCGGTGGAATTCCCCTTTAAGTTTTTAACTACTGATGATGTTAGTTTATCTAGAAATAATACACAACCTCCAGCCAATTGGAATCCAGTATCCTCCACAGTCATGGTACCACAAGTCTGATCACATTTGCAGCCCATTTAGAGGAACATTATGATAAATGAGAACATTTGCCAGCAGTTATCACATTGTCAGTGATGCCATGCATTCTGATATGTCCTTGAATACACAAAGAGAGCCTGACACAATCCCAAAAAACCCTCATTCAAACCTCTTCTCATGCAGCCTGTGTCTTGGCAGACTCTCTCCATCGTTTGCTCAGATCTCTTCCACTGATTAATGCAGCAGCTCGAGTAAAGTACTGTCAGTACCTGATATTGGCTACACTCCATCAACAGGCTTATAGTTCCTCCATCTCTGACTGATCTCCTAGCCAAACATCATTTTGCAGATGGGAGCAGTCAAGAATTTCCCTACAGAGGGGTTTCATGCTCAAACACCTGTTTGATGTGGAATATTTTGTCACTAAATCCATTTTGTGTTGTTCCTAAAATGCTGGCTGGTGCATCAGTTTGGTAGGGACAGAGAAAATATGAAAAAGGTAAGTCTTGGCCATTATCTCATTCCATTTTCAGTAGAAGGTGGGTCAGTGTATTTGATGCATCCTCAGTCAGATCAGACAGGAAAAGAGAGAGGGAGAAAAGGAGAGACATGAAATGCTGATAGTATATTGACAGTGTATTCTAACAACATACACATAGTGTGGCTGTTGGCGTCTCTTGCTTTGGAATCTCTGTGCTGAGACAATGTCTGCATCTCTCACAGATGAACTGAACACCTTCTATGCACGCTTCGAGAAGAAAAACTTTCTGGCTGACGAGGTATAAAAAGGCCCAGGACCACTGCCCATTAGTGATATTCAGGGCAGATGTGTGCAAATCCTTCAGAAGGGGTAATCCTATCGAAGGCACCTGGACCTGATGGCATCCCTGGCCGAGCTTTCAAGGTGGGTGCAGATCAACTGGCATGTCTTCACAGACATTTTCAACATGTCACTGCTCCAGTCTGTAGTCGCCACATGGAGACCTTCAAGTTCAAGTTTACTTGTCACATACACTCAGTGGCCACTTTATTAGGTACACGTGTACAATCTAATTCAATTCAATACAAAATCTCTGCTATAAATTCTACCTTTACGAAGTTTATAATGTTGTTTAATTTGTCTGAAATGTGTAAATTCAATTATATGTTTTAGCATTGAGGTCACAGTTAAAAGTGGTGTTGTACTGGACTGCATTACACCGAGAGGTGTTTCTAATTTTTTATTTTTTTTCTATTTTTTTTTACTATTTTTCTAATATTTACAAATATGAGGGGTCAGAATATTCTATTCTATTCCAATATTTTAACTTCTGCACTCATTTTTTACTTGCGTGATTTTCTATTTATACATATTGTTTGAGCATGCGAGTCTGAGAATGAAGAATTCCATTGCCAATGGCTGCTTCACTGTAATTGCTGTGCATATGACAATAAAAGAAGTTGAACTTGAACTTTGTCTTGCATATTAGAAATAAGTAAGAATTAAATAAAAGTATATTTACTGTTAAATAGGCATGTATCTGCTTGACTGTGCATTGTCTGCTGTGTTAGACATTGTTGTGTACTTGTGCGCTGTCTTAGTGGTGTTAGTAGACTTCATAATAGTAAATTGTACTGTGTCAGGCAACTATCAGTTTAGTTTATTCTTATTACACTATATTATTACACTATATTCTGTTGGTCTTGGGACTGTGCAAGCTGGGGTTATGTGCACCTAGGGCTGTGGTGTCATCACAAACTTTGTGGATATCTGGATTTTCCCTCTTCACAGTGCAGAAAGACTGCATTTAATCAGTGGATACCACTCGTTTTTATTACAACACACCTGTCATAATTGTTTTACCAAAGTAGAGGTTTATTATTATTACTTAAGGTACTGCATAGGTGTAAGCATTACTTTTTTGGCAACATAGTGATATTTTCTTATATACTGTACAATGGGGAATTAAACTACAAAATATGATGTCATCTGCAGAACCTTTAGCAGATGATCTCACCTCTGACGGCATTCCCCATTAGTGAACAATGCTTTCAAGAAATGTTTGTCTGAAATTTTGTGTGGGGCCGTAGAGGGAAGATGCTGCACATGCACAAGAAAGTTTTACTTTCGAATAAGTTCAGTAGCACACATATTCTCAATTTCTCATTGTGTGTGCGTGCGTGTGTGTGTGTATCTTTGTGTTTTTTATAACAGCCCAGTCAAAAATGACCCGAAGACAATCTTTGTACAGCTTTCATGGAAATATAAACAAAGGCAATGTTTCACTTTTTCTATGTTAGGGTCACTCTTGGAAAAGTCATCAAATTTCAAGTTGAAAAAAAAAACTATTTATGGGGTTTTTTCTCTTGTTATAGTGGTGGATAATTTTTGACAAGACAACACAACGGTTGCCTCTCTCTCTCTCTCTACTTTGTCTTCTTCTCTGGACTCCCTCTGTCCTCTCACCTCTCGTCAGGCTTGCCTGACCCCTCCAGCTCTGTGGTTGTCTGACTCAGTGCGCACTGACAGAACCATCCTATGGGCAGCTGAAAGAAAATGGTGGAAATTCAAAAACCCTGAGAACCTTCTTGCTTATCAATCTCTTCTCTTCTCTTTCTCCACCTCCTTATCTGCAGCCAAAAGCTCTTTCTTTCAATCCAAAATTCAATCTTTCTTCTCCAACTCCAAAAAATGCTTTTTCTATCTTCTCCACCGCTCAACCACCTGCCCTTTTGACCCTATCCCCTCTCACCTTCTTCAGTCCATTGCTCCTGACCTCCTTCCTTTTCTCGTTCACCTCATCAATGCCTGCTTGACAACCGGTTATTTTCCTAACACACTAAAGCAGAGAGAGTGAACCCTCTTTTCAGGAAACCCACACTCAACCCTTCTGATGTAAAGAATTACAGACCTGTCTCTGTTCTACCATTTTTTTCCAAAACACTTGAGCGTACTGTCTTTACCCAACTTATCTCCACCAGCACAACCTCCTCAACTCACACCAGTCTGGATTCAAGGTAGGTCACTCAACAGAGACTGCCCTCCTTGCCGTCACAGAGGAACTTCACACTGCTAGAGCATCCTCAGTCATCATCCTACTGGACCTTTTGGCAGTGTTTGACACTGAACCACCAAATCCTCCTCTCCACCCTCCAAGAACTGGGAGTCTCGAGCTCTGCACTCTCCCTGTTCACATCGTACCACAAGGACCACACTTACAGGGTAATTTGGAGCCTCACTACTGACCCCTCAAGACTCTGTTCTGGGTCTCCTTCCTCTGTTCACATCAAGTCACTTGGCTCTGTTATCCACTCACATGGTTTTTCCTACCTACCTATGAATATGACACTCAACTTATTCTGTCTTTTCCTTGGTCTGAAACTCAGGTGGCAGAATGAATCTCTGCGTGTCTGGATGACATCTCTCTTCCTTTGAGGGAAGGAATCTCCCGTCCATGACCTCCCCATTAACACTGAGAACACTGTGGTGTCCCCGGCTCAGACTGCAAGGCACCTGGGTGTGACACTGGATGACCAGCTGTCCTTTACATCACTGTGACAACCTGGTCCTGCAGATTCATCCTTCACACCATCAGCAGGATACTTCCGTTCCTCACTCAGGAGGCGGCATAGGTTCTGGTCCAGGCTCTTGTCATCTCGCACCTATAGATTACTGCTCTTGCTCTTGGCTGGAATGCCTGCATGTACCATGCGACCTCTGCTGCCCATCCAGAATGCAGCAGCCCGGCTGGTCTTCAACCTACCCGAGTTCTCCCATGCTACACCGCTCCATTGCACCCTGCACTGGCTACTGGTGGCTACTCGAATCCGATTCAAGACACTGGTACTTGACTACCATGCTGCGAACCTTGCACCTCAGTCCGTCCACTACGCTCTGCTACTGCCAGATGGCTTGCTACTCCCTCACTGCAAGGGGAGTACCATTCATCAAAATCACATCTGTTTGCTGATGTCAATGGGGAGCTTGTTCCACCATTATGGACTCAGGACAGCAGAAACGACACATCTTCCGTCGCAGACTGAAAACTCATCTGTTCAGACTGCACCTTGGTCCATGAAAAGAAAAAAAAAGAAAAAGAAAACTTATTTGTTTCTAAATGTAGCACTTGGAGTAGGGGTAGGGGTAGTGTTACTCCATGATATACTATATTATATTTCTATATAAATAAAAACTATAGAATTATAACTTAATCATATTCTATTTTGGTGTATGCTGTTATAGTAGATGGTATCATATTACTCTTACACTTACCATAATTTGCTGATACTAAACACACCACTATGTCACTTTCCTTAGAGCACACTGGTTGTGGGCACTGTATGTATATTGCTTACCAGATAATTTTGAGTTTACTTGCTCTTGTATAGTTTCCATTTTTATTTCTATTCTTATTTTTATTATATTTTTATTTGATATAATCTAATTATTTGTCTTTGTGCTGCTACACAATCAGAATTTCCCCTCCGTGGATCAATAAAGGCTTATCTTATCATATCTTATAAATGAGCTCATTGGTCAACCAAGCTATCCATTGTGTATGATAGCCTGCCGGGTAAAGGATAAAAAAACAAATGAAAAGTGAAAAATAAAAACATGTTAGGCAAGACAAAATGATGACATATTAAGTAGGATCAGGGTGATTTATTATAATAAGTTACTTATTATCTTTGGTTTGACTTAGTATCTCTTAATTATGACTTATCATAGTATCATAGATTTTCAACACACCAAGAGGTTTTGTGTTTATTTTTTTATCCTTAACTTTTCAACATTTTTTTCTTTTCCTGGGGCAAATGACATAATGACATAAATTTGCTGCCAAATAATGATTTACTCTTGGTAGGTCAAAACAATTAAATACTAGTGCCAAGTTATTAGTCACTTTTGGTAAATCAAAATAAGAAGTCAAAAATAAGAAATCCAGAGTCATGAGATGCCAAATCAAAATTGTGAGACACAAAGTCAACATTTTGATTTAATAACTCATAACTCTTAACTTAAAAAGGTATATTGGTATATCGGTATATTATTACTATTTCATGATCGTGACTAATATGTCAATAATTGATTTATACTACTGATGATGTTGGCTTTAAAATCATAATTTAGTTAGTATTTCTTTCCCAACATCTGATCTTTTTCCCCCTTTTCCTGGCTATAAAGGGATTCTATTAATTTGCTGCAAAGTAATGATTTACTCTTATTACATCAAAATTATAAAATAGTAGGTCAAAGCTTTTACCTCTTACTACTGACTTAACAGTCTTGGCATAAGTCAGAAAATTTGTATTTTATTGTTTGGAGTATTCATACAGTCAGTGTTGTTATGTGGTGTGTGTGTGTGTGTGTGTGTGTGTGTGTGTG
>NTHP01000175.1:944461-995163 GCA_003416845.1 Oplegnathus fasciatus | reverse complement strand
CAAGGTTTTTTATGCTCATTATCTTTTATGAATCAAACGCAAGCACACCATCAGCAACGATTTTAAGACTAAGTTCAAATATTAATCTAAGAACATTTTTATAAATGAGGCCCCAGGTGGGGGTATTGCACAAAGCAGGATTACTCAGTTAGCCAGATAACTTTTAAAATAGCATGCAACAACTTCTCTTAACAATTGTTAATAAATAGCAATAATCAATACTTACGACTAATTGACACCTAATATATCCAAGTTTAGTTTTACAAATTCAGATTCAAAACATTAAAAACTATAGCCAAATAGTCTTTACAGGTGAGCTGACACCTGAAATCATTCATTTCTTTCCTTTTATGGCCCAAAATTGTAGTTTCAGTGGTTAAATACAGAAAAAATGGCAAAAAAAGTGATGTAACTACTTGAATCACTATGCAAATACGAATATAGTTGACCTACCAGCAAGCTACTGTAAAATGTAGTTAAACTACTAGTCTAACTACATGTAGTTCACTACTCCCCAACACTGATTTCGACATACACAACACTCTTCTCTTTTACGTTCATGTTTTTGCATTTAGTTATACAAAACATTTCCAAACAAGAAAGCAAGATAAAAAATTATCCGACTACTGAGCTTTCATTTTTCACATTATTTTACCTGTGCAGCATTTGTTCTCTCTCTTCTCATTAGCAATGTCCGCACATGTTTAATAATTATTACAATATGTTTAAGTCAAGGCAATGAAAACCACTTGGTTATGGAAATAATGTGGTGATGTTAAATAGTAAATATACAGTAAACGCCAATTTGTCTGAGATGACATCACCATACTGGAAATCTGGCCGCCGGGACTATGCCAACACTCTCTTGCCCTCTAGTGTCCCCCCTTCTTACACACACTTTGGGCATTCACAAAATGCCTTGTGGCAGCAAAGTGTTGGGGTGAAAACTGCGATACGGTTAAGAGAGTTTGCTGAAACTGACTTGGATCACTTGTACAAGCAAGACTCACAGGGAAAAAAAAGGAGAAGAATACAAACACACGTGTCATGTGTCTGCTGTAAGTAAATGGGACATGTACCTTCATCTTAGAAACCTTATTGTGGTAAAAGATACCCTTTGGAGGGATCAGACTGTTGTGAATGAATTTCTACTCTATGCATTTACAACAAGCCAGACATAGTGAACATTTATGAGTTGTTTATGAGTTTCATTAGGTCTTAAAGTTACAAAGCCCAAGTGAGAAGCTGTTTAATTTGACTTTGTGTCGTAAACACATTCTGCTGAGTGACTTTCCCAAACAGACTGCAGTCACATTCAATCCCCAGAGAGCCACAGGAGCTTTTAAATGCACACATACCACATGAATTCTTATTAGAGGGATTGGTAAAAGTCTGTCTTTGTCATTCTCCTAATCCTTCAACCCTATGCCCTCTCTTTCTATTTCTCTCTCCACCTCTGCACCTCAATCCCTCAGTCGCTCCACCCTGCTCCCAGCACCATGCTAAAACCCTTCATCCCTCTCTCTGTTGTTATTTTAGTCTCCACTGCACTTATACCGGCCTAATGAAGTGTGGATGAGCGCTATGGTGACTGGATGGCATTTATCATTGACTCTGAGTTTAGTTTACAGAGCTCTGAATAATTTATTATGTATGAATAGGGGTTTAGAGTCTATCAGTGAAATAATGTATTCCTCCTTGAAGCCTTCCCTAAATCCTGATGAAACGAGCAGAGTCTCTGGACACACACACACACACACGCACACACACACTATGCATGTGCTGATGTGGCTGCTATACCATAGGCTGGCATGTGTTGGGAAACAGATATGCCCTGATTCCTTCCTCATAGCTTCAGGGGAAAGTTTTGTTCTCACTGATTTTAAAGCATTTGACAGGTGGAAACATACAGGAAGAACCCAAATAACAACTAAGTTCTGGATATATACTGTATATAACAGCATGGTAAAAACGTGGTTAAAGCAGCGGTTAGGATTTTTTTCTCCTCTTCATACTTGTTACAGGGTTCTACCTTGACCCCATCAAAAGAGAACACATATAGTAATGTTTGAAATTGATTGTGTTGGCCTCCCAAAGTGCAGAGAAAGTGCTGCAATAATTTTAACAGTGAAGTAGATTGAAGGGCCAAGTTGTAGGGCAGCCTGCTTGTTAAACCACCATGTCTCACTTTCTATTAAAGGTACCTTTAACAGAGCTTTACTTTTGCTGCTGAGTACTGTTAGATACATCTAGATACTAACACCTTCCATCACTTTGACTGTAGCTTTCGGCCAGGAGAAGATGTCATCAGGTGGCATCCAACTTTCCTTTGAATGTTGCCAATTTATTCTTGAAGTAATCCTGACGGGAATGGCAACGCTGTTTAATACAGGGGACCAAGTCTGTGCTGTGTACTGTAATTAGTCATCCTCAGGTCACCTGAATTGACGCATGAGTTGATTTCAGCGTCAGGTCCATATTACAGGCCAGGAGCCATTTGCCTTTATTTGTTAAGAAGTCGACCATCGCGAGCAAATGCGTCCACAAACGGGATACCATGGGTAAAGCAGTATCCTTTTAGCCAAGTATGCAGCTGCAGGATTCGGCTAAAGTTTATGTGGGCAAAACACGGCGAGGGCAGAGGGCCGGAGACAACACACTGCCTTCCGCTGTCCAGCACAGTGTCAATCAGTGTAATAAAATCTTGTTTGAGTGTCTCCAATTGCTGAGACTTAATGTCATTTGACCCAGTATGTAATAGAATTCATGCGGCAGTGGGATATTCTTCGAGCAGGTCAGGGAGTGTTGAGTTTATGTGGCTTACCTGAGCCCCTCGGTAACATAAAGCAGTTGCTTTTGACACGGTGACATGCCAAACCATAGATGAGCCAACGATGACACATTTACATACAAATGGTTTTTCTATATGTCTAGTTTGTGCAGTATCGACTGGGAAGATAAGACTAATGTTACCTAGCAACCTTAGCTAGCTAGCCAAACAGTCAGTAACAAACCTTAGACAGTTCAGACAGCCAAATACTGGAGGTGATGGCGATGAGGAAGAGACTGCTAACATTTGCTGCTCCGCCAAGTCAACACGTTAGCCCAGCCTCAGGTCGACAAAGCGCAGCCGCCGTGCACCTCGTTCTCAGTAGGTTGCAGCCGAGCACCTCGTCCTCAGTATCAGCCGAGCAGCCGAGTATCGATAACGTAAACGTTACATTTCATTAGCTTATGTCGTCTCCTTCATGAGCACTGATCTGAAAAGAGACTGGATAGTTTAATACAACATGGTAGCAATACTACTTTGCTTGCTTTCACCTGCCCACTCTTTTTTTCACTCCAGTGCTCATGAAGGAGAGAGCACAATTATAAGCAAATGGAATGCACCAAGTGCTGATTTTTCCAGAGGCCTTAAAGTGATCAGTTTGGATCTCTTGGTTGATCTAGCACAGTAGCCAATCAGGTCTTGAATACGTTTTTTGTAGAGTGCAGAAACTTTGATATTATTTATTTTAATTTAATTTCTATTGATGTTGTTGAAAACACAGCATTCCAAGACGGTACATTGTCAGATTCTTTGTAGACTCTGCCATAGTTTGTTTTTATAAAATGTGTGTTGAATAAATGACTTATTTATAACAACACATTACGTAGTAATATTTTCAAATATCCAGTCAGCTTGTAGCACTGACTTAATGTAGGGCCCTCTGGAATCTGTTAGAGCTTTTTTAAATTCTCAATTCTACGATTCCGTCCATAAAGGTTACATTTCCTTTGAAAATGTTGTGCTTGCATAGCAGTATATTTGTCAACTAGCCAGTGGCACGTTTACATTGTGTAGCTTGTCAGGGTACATCTCATAATAATTTGTTAGTTTCTATTGTCATATTGCTATATGATACATGTGGAATATTGCATAGGCAAATCTGATGACACACTTATACTCATATCTGTGTACGCTACATTTTAGTTGCACTGAGTACACTACCTGAATACACTTGTCTTTTGATTTCTAGAGGGCTTTCTTCACGTTAGCTACCAGCCCACAGTCATAGAATAACATTACTGGATTGTTACCAGAATAATGTTACCAGTCAGGCTGGCACCGGAGATGGTGATAAAACATTTTCTGTCTGTTGATTATGATTTTTTGGTCTATATTTGTTTACATTTTGACAAATTAACACCATTAAAAGTATCCTGAATTAGCTATTAGTAGTTCCTATTTGCAGTGTACCCATTAGTGTGCAGACAACTGTCACTGGATTACTTTGATACTGAAGAAAACCTAAAAACGTGATGATTCTCAGGCGAGTTCTGGACTTCTGAGGAGTGTCTTTTTATATGATTTCTAAGCAGATTTATGGACGTTTATTTGCAATGGATATTCGATATATTCTTCAGTGAGCATGTTTATTTCTTCCATCTTTTTTCCAAAGTGGTGTTGATAATTTATTCAAGGAAATTTGTAAACAAATGCAGTGTGTCTCGTGTTGTTGGTAGTTGCAAGGCTCTGAGGAATAATAATAATAATAATAATACCACTTGGAAACGCTAGAGGCGGAAAAATTGAGAAGTTTGAAAAGTTCTCTATTGTCACTTTAAAATGAGAGCATATCTGTTGTGTGAGATGTACGAGTAACACGTCTGATACGCTTGCCATCTAGACACGGGGTAACTCTGTTCGGAGCACTTTATCCACTCTAGTGGCCAGCACTGCAGCAGCAAGCTCTGTACTGGGGATTGTAATCTTCTTGAGGGGAGCCACTTTTGCCTTTCCCATCATAAATCAAACGTGAATGGTGTTCCTGTCATTCACCAGTCTCAAATAGATCACCATGCCATACCCTTGTATCACTTGCATCTGAAAAATGCTGAAGTTGTGCCTGTGCGTGTCTGCCAAAGTCGTTGGGCTTGAAGCATCTTCTAACCTTGAAGTCAGTGATCTTCTGGAGATCTAACTTCCTTTTTAACCACTGCTCAGAGAACATTTTTGGTATTTTCTCATCCCAGCCATAGTTTATGCTACATAGCTACTGCAATAGCAGTTTAGCATACAGAGTGAGGGGTGCGAGAAACCCTAAAGGGTCATAAATGGAGCTGACCATAGACACTATCCCTCTCTGTGTGTGTGGCTGTGGCTTGATGGTGTGCAATGATGTGTGGAAGATGACAATTTTAAATTCAGTGTCACCAAGTGCTCTCTTACTTGGGAGTTTATCTCTGTCCAGGTTGAGCTCATTCACCTCTATAGCGCTGTCTGCTTCAGGAATTGAGGACAGCACCCTGCGGCTGTCGGTTATCCATTTGGCGAGGTGAGAACCTCCCCTCTGACATGCAGCTGTGAGCTCTTTGATAAGCAGAACCACTTCATCCTCCATAGAAATAGACTTTAAGCAGTCATCAACATAGATATTGTTCAAGATTGTGTCAATCACTTCAGGTCTAAAGTGTTTCCTGTTATCCTCAGCTGTCCCTCTGAGTGCATAGTTTGCACAGCTGGGTGATGACACAGCACCAAAAAGGTGCACAATCAAGTTCAAGTTTATTTGTCACATATAATCATACAGGGTACAATATATTCCTTTTTAGAAACCTTCACTTGGTGAAACATTGCTTGAATGTCCCCCATCATTCCAACTGGCAAGTACACCTATGAGACGGTTAGTTAGGTCAGGACCCTGAAGTAGCTCTGACTTGAGCGAGGTACCACTGAATGATGCTCCAGTCAAAAACCCCTCTGAGTTTTCCTTCTTTTTTTGGTGGTTCACCCCGTGGTGAGGTATGTACCAGACTTTTCCATCTTTTCGCTTCAGCTGCCCCTGTGGCACTGCCTCAGTGTACCTTTATCGATGACATCACTGAGGAAACTGGTGTATTCTTCATGAAATGATGCATTCCTCGAGACCGAGCTGCCCCGTGAGACCGATCACACCCGAGAAAGCCGGAGAGCTCATTCGACTGGGCCACGTGAGAATTGGTACTGATCACCCCCTTCTCCCCCCTTTCCCCTGGCCAGCTGACTTAGCAGGTGACCCTTTACGTTTTCCTGTGATTGGGGCTGATGCTAAAGAATAAGAGCGATGAGGAACTGTTAGGTCAGAAGTAATATTTCCATCAATATAGAAACAATCTTGGATTGTTTCAGATGTTTCCCTTTTGCTTCACAACAATCTCTCAGTTGCTGAATGGTGCATTAAGTCAATTTAACTGGTTAACACTAAAGTTCTCATCCATTTGGTGGTCTCCTTTGTTCCCACAAATGTATCCATCTTGCCAGGGTATATGGTATCTATTGTATGCTATGTTATAATACACTTATATTCTTATTCTTATTCTTATTCATTATATATTACATTGTACTGTACTATGCTCATACTATACTTATTATATATCTCATTCTGAGATATTCATGTTGCTGTACTGTACATTATGTTGTACTATATCTACATTAATATATACAACTCTAAGTATAATTACATAATCATGTTATATAATATTCTGGTGTACACTGTTATCATATTACTCATATGTATACTATAATCTGCTGACTTTGCTGCTACTGATCATGCCACTATGTCGCCCTGACTAAGGTGGCATTGCATTATCAGTTCATGTACTTCACTAGCTGTGTGTGCTGTACGTGTACTGATACTGCCTGTAAGTTTGAATTTTGAGTTAATTGCTCTTATAAATTTTTATTTTATATACTTATAATTTATCTATTTTCATTTATTTTACATTTCTCTATTTATCTGTAGTTATATCTGTTTGTGCTGCTGTAACACCTGAATTTCCCCTCTGGGGATCAATAAAGGTTTATCTTACCATTTTCACGGCTGCAGGGAGGAAAATTGGCAATATGCAGGAGAAGAGGGGAAACTATTAAGCTACTCATTTATGTGTATGGACTAAATAATTTCATAATGAAAGGCTAATTTCTGTCATCTGAATTTAGACTTTTCTCCATTTTACTCTGGTGCCAGCAGCTGCAAGTGAAAGTGTGCATTAGATTATGGAGATGTTGCTCGCATCCTGGTTATATTCTTAATTATTCGTGACAGTTTGGCTAAGCTCCAAAAGGCAAAACTACGCACAATTTGCATTTTTCAATATTCACCAAGTCGTCTCCTCTCAAGTCTCAAGTTGAAAAGTCCATAGACAGATGAAACCAGTACATTCACAGAAAGGACACAGAGAGGCCCCAAGGAAGGATGTTATCAACGGTGACCACTCAGCCAATGTACCACCCTTTCATGATGTGTGCTTTAATATTTGTAACATTTGACATCATAATGTACCTGAGAGGGAAGCTAATATGGGTCAACACTGATTTTAGAGTGAATCTGACAGTGTGATGTTTATATTCATCAGAGACCAGTTGGAATAGTTTCTCTTATTTCACAGTCAAGTCATGTGCCAAAGTCATGTGAGATTAAAGACAAGCAGCTTTATCAAGAATGTTATACATAGTGAAACTAAAAATGCTCAGGCTTTTTCGTCAAGGTGTATCAATTCAATGCAGTTTGGTTATCTAAGTCTTTAAAGGCCAGAAACTTAGCTTACATTAAGTACAATGTGGACAATATGTTGTACATGTTACAGAGATCCAAACCCTATATTTACTGATTAAATAGTTTTTCTTACCTCATCCATTTTGATTGTTCGTCACAAAAGCTTACTGATTCATGTAGTTAAATCTGTTTACACCAATACAAAATATAGCTCCAAAATGTGATATATAGATCTATAGATTTAAGTGAACATGTTGGGTAAAGAATCCATCATAGTTGTATCTCCTTGTCATCGTTATTACCACTCTTACTTAAGAGACACTCCTGACAAATTTGATCATTCTACCTGTCCTTTATTTTCCTGGCGGGAATAGCCATTTTAGAGCTCACTGTAACAGTAAATACACCGCTTCAAGCAAATAATTGAAAGCATGCATATCATGTGTGACCAGCTTATTGAAGGTAATTAATGCTACTCTTAAATTTACATATAACCTACATAGAGATCCCTGTCACGTTCAAATGCTTTACTCTTTACTACACCGCAGTGTTCAAATTACAGGGGGAGTTGGGAGCACTTAGATCAAAAAAACTGTATGAACTGAATAATCATTAGCATTTCTAATGGTGCAATGATACATACCTGAAATACATACAGTCTCTTTAAATCTGTTCTGCCATCAGTAATTGTATGTGTGTATGTGTAATGTGTGTCCTGGTCAGGGCTGCTAACTTTATCTCTTGTCAATATGTGACACAAAATGTGTGTAATATAATTGATCTGGACGTTTATGTATTATGGCTCATAGGCTGCTTTCACTTCTTGTCTTGCATGCCTATGCATAATTCGATTTGGTGTCAGATCTGTGATTCTCACTGGTCCATGCAGTGTTGACTGCTGGAGCGCACTACCTGCCAGCACATTCAGTTCAGCAGCCTCTCATCATTTCTGCCGGGCATTAAAGCTGAGTATTTCCACCCTCTGTCCATCAGCATGCAGTGGAGACTTCACTGCCATTCCTGATCATACATCTTTGTGAGGCAGGTTTCTCCTTTACAGTATGTAAGCCACAAAAACAAGATTTCAGAGTGGAATGGCTGTAGGAAACACTCTCCTATAGACTCTCCTATAAGTCTCTCTCTCTCTCTCTCTCTCTCTCTCCCTCTGTCCTCCTGAAGCTGTCCATGTTTCAGAAAAGTGTTTGATGTGTCACCTTAACTGGAGGTCTGATCTGACCATGGAATAAGCTTACTTTTGAACTTTAATTAAATGCTGTATTTCAGCTATATGGGCATGAGAGCTGTGTCATTCCCGAAAGCCACAGTGTAATTCAAACATTGCTACATTGTGATAACATGCCAGGGGCTGGAGATATTTTTGGATGGTGGCTTTTGTGTGGGAATGTATGCATGACCAACTTAGCTACTCAATAAATGGTATCACATAGTCACTCCTCCAGATCTTTCAAAGACATTTTTGAACATGAATTCAGCACTTGCCTTTAGCAAAAAGTTCTTGTGCATGTGCAAAAATGATCTTTGCACACCATTATGGAATAGTTCTGGCTCACTAGCACAAGCACAAATAACACTGCTGGTTTGACTGTTTATGATAAAGTGGATCTATAAGTAACATGTGATATGAAGTGAAATTAAATTTAATTTCTACAATCTGGCTTCAATTCACCACCTCGTCATCTGCGTCGCCCATTTCCCCATCTCCAAAATGTTTGTACGCATGGGTCAGAGGTTCTGTACAGGTGCGCACATTCTCCTGTCAAGTTTGTTTTTATAGATCCAAACTTTTGCATGGGAAGTGGCGTTTCAGGGGCCGTTTTGTGTGTATGCAACGGTTATAAATGAGACCCCAGTATATGGGGCGTGGCTGATGAGGGAAGTGGAGACAGGTGAGCAGGTGTGCGGGGAAAGTCAGGTAACTGCAAGGCAAGGCAGCTTTTTTTACAGAGCACATTTCATTACAAAGAAACTCAATGTGCTTTAGACAGAGACATAAGAACATCAGGCATATGCAACATAGCGGTATAACAATAAAAATAAAAACATACATTTATACATACCTGTAATAAGGGAGCGGAATATTACAACACTAACATAAAGTGACGCTACAGTGAAGGAAATGTGAATGAAAACAGAACCAGAGTTTGGCAGTGGAAGTATGCAGAAGATAAATCAATCAAATACAGGTAATAACGTTAGTGACCGTCTCTGGAAGCAGGTTAGTAAATTGTGATAAATTTAGAAGCACGTTTGTTTATGAAAGCCAATCGTAATTTCTAAATATTCACCCAGTTAGCAGAAAGGAAAGTTTGACTTGCGTGTCTGTGAACCGGTAGTTGGTGATGTCAGGCGCAGGCGGTGTTGCAGGCTGCATGGGTGGGGGCAAGATTGAGCAGATGAAACTGAATTTTAACAGAGAGAGAATGGGAATCTTCAGTATTGGTATCCGACGTAGTGACCTCATAGTTTCCATAGTTTCCATAGATGCTTCCATAGTTAAAAGTTTGATTTCTTTAGCTTTTGGATGACACCAAACACTTCTATTAATAAGCAGCAATAACTGTTAGACAGCATTAATTCAGTTTTTTTGTCAATTACTTACAACGTTTCATCCACACATGTCATATGTGTATTCATATGAGTACAGGTGTGTACAGTCAACAAGTTGTGAAAATACAGTAATTTGATACATATCAGTTCCTTAGATTCAAATGAGTGTCCACTCCAACTCTCTCTCTCTCCTGAGATGAAAGCCAGGCAGACACACACACATCTGAAGAATACAAAGTACACATTCAAACAATAAGATAAGTATATATATATATCATATATATATCATTGTCATATATATAATGTTATGATATAATATATCATGACATTGTATCATTTGAGAAATACAACTGCTTCTGTGAGGGTTCTTTATTAGTAGAGAGGAGAGATGAAGCAGCTCCTCAGCAGGAAGGGGAATCAGAAAGTCCAGGGGACATTCCAGAGTGGTCGTATTCCATTGTAGGTTAGTCAGTCCGGTGGTCTGGGTTATCTCAGTTGAAGATGATGAACTGAGGCATCGGAAATATTATTTAAAATATAAATAATATTTTGATTTATTCTACACAGTGGTATCAATTTCAAGCCGTTTCTCGTGTTTCATCCTTCTGCCATCGGAGTCGCAGTTTCTCCAGTTTATGTGCGTACGCATGGCTCAGAGTTACCGTGGAGGACCGCACATTCTCCCGTCAAGTTTGTTTTTTATAAATAACAAAGTTTGCTCAGAAAGTGGCGTACGGCTTCTTTTGTGCCTATGCAACGTTTATAAATGAGGCGTTGATCAGGCCGTATCCTGCATACCCGTAATACACATATACACACAAGGTTTAGACACACACACACACACACACACACCTGTATATAGTACCTTTAGTTAGATTACATATTGTGTGTTTTATTCTTATTTTTTGTAAATAAATGCTTGTGAATATACATGCTGGTCTTTTTAATGTTGCACAAGAGATATATGATATTTTAGTACATTTTATGGGACTAAATAGTGGAGTGGAGTGAAGAGTGGTGCCCTGAGGTGGACTTAATGTGAATCAAGTCATATTATTTAATATAATTATTTACTATTTTTGATAATTATTAATTATTTCTGATAGCCGTACATATTTTGGTAACCTTAAACCATTTCATGAGTTGTACAGCAAGGACCTGCATCCTGCCATATATTTACTGATATTTACATTGTAAGTTTACTTATTCATGTATTTAGCCCTAATTAACTTAACTTTGCCATCTAATGGGGAGATGGCAAAGGGGGAGATGCACAATTTACTTAATTTCTATGCAAATATAAATGGAAATTGGGGTCCAATTGAAGATCTTTATGGATGACAAGCACATATACACACATGCTGCGTATCCATATGAAGGCAGTCACACACAGGCAGACTAACTATGGCACGTCTTTGTATCTACTGGGCTGAGAAAGATTGCAAGAAGTTAATTAGATTCTGGGATCAAACCTGCATCCTCATTGATTATTCCCTGCGATATAAAGAGCTAGCAGGTGTGTGTGTATGTGCATGAGTACATCATTAATAACATTTTTGTCTCTCTCTCAGTGAGTGTAGTCGGGTGTGGCAGTAGCAGGCTGGTCTCTGTGTTGTTGATTAAAGGATGAGTGGTGACCTTGACTCTGGTCTCCTGAGGCAGCACTTACTGATTCAAATCCAGCTGTAGTAATTAACACCCTCATCACATTTCTTCCAGAGTTTTCTTGCAATTAACTCATTTTTACTTTTTACTTCATGTCACCCTGTAATGATGCACAGAAAGAGAATCCTAACTTGGAAATTAATATTCTCCAATTAGGGGGACTTCCTGAGTGGCCCCCTGTTAGTGACACTCACATGTCACAATTTTGCAATTCATGTAGCTTTGCCTATCATTCCTTATCAGTCATGGTAACAGTTTACAGAACATCTTTACCATTTACATCTGGGTATGCTGTGACTCCAGACTAAACTATAGAATAATGTTGGTGAGGCAACCACACATGACATCAAACACATATTTCGAAGAGAAAGAGAAGGAGAAGAATAAGATCATGGCAATTTTATTTTGCAGATTTGCTTCATGTTTAAATTTTGGGTGACTGTGTTTACCATAGTTATGTGCACATACAGTGTTACTAGGCAATTAATGATTACAACATTTCTGGTGTGTTGAACTTCATTTTGTGATTTAAATAACTCAGCCAAACTGCACTGCTAACATGTTGCTCATATCTCACATCCACCACAGAGCAAGATTACCATCCCGTCAGAGTTCACCGGCTAGAGTTAACCAAGATGGTGCCCCTGTCTCTGGACGCCCTTTTGCCTGCTCTTGTTAGATTGTGCGGATCCTAACATCATCAAAACAGACATGGGAAGAAGAAACATTGAGGCAGACAGTCTGGGGCTGGGGGGAAACAAGTTACAGGTGCAGACATCTAGAATTGCCGGCTGGTCCGTGACAGGGCCCATGCATATCCCTGGCAGATCCCCGCTGGGTCCTTGGCTGAAATGTGATCCCTCTCGAAGACATAGTTAACACGTAGTTAACGAGCCAATTGCAATACTTTTTCTATCCACCAAGAGGAGCTGTGATTATGGAAGCTGAAATGGTGTACTGCTATCAGACTACTGTAGTGTGACCATTTTACTTCAAGTTTGCCCATTGCTGCTGGACATTTTCATCGACCCAGTGCAACTGAAATCAGCTATTCTCATCATATTTGATGTGAAAACTGTTGGTAGTACTGTTGGTGATATTAAAGGCACAGCGTACATACAGATAAAAACAACAGCATATAACTGATGGGCCTATGAAGTGTGTTTTGGAGGCAATACATTGGTCATAAAAACCTGTCAGAACCATAGTCAGCAGGAGGGGAGGGCGAGAGAGACAGTTTCCTCACTAAGTGCACACATTGTCACCTCTCTTCAGCATTAGTGCAAGAAGGGGGTGGTCAAAGGGGGCTGCAGCCCCCTCCCCTCCTGCTGTCCGTGGTTCTGACAGGTTTTTACAAACCTGTGAAAATATCATACCTTACTTTTTTAAATAATCTCTGATAAATAATAATAAATAAATAATAAATAATTTTAACAGTTTCTGTTACAAGTGTTTGTGGATGCATTATTCCGTCGTGTTTTAAGTATGAAAAATATTATAAATTTGAATGGTTAAACATATACAGTATATGGTTTTCTACTGAAATATCCTCACAACATCCTGACCCGCCCTAAAACCTGACTGAAATTTATCAAAGAGCCTGTTGCCATTTATATGACAAGTGAGCTGCCCAGCAACTATTTTTTCCAAGACCTTAGCCAGGAAGGGAAGTTTAGTTTAGTTTTCTTCTGTATTTGTGTGTTTTTAGTTAGGGGATTTTTGGATATATATTTTAATCCTTATTTCTTGCACTGCTATGGGCTGGGAGGAACAGCATTTCGGTTTTTTTATGTATGAAAGTACAAAAGAAAATGACAAACTGAATCTTGAATCTTATTAGAGAAGAATGATAAAAACTCTTCACATTTATCAACTGAGGACTCAATTAAAAGTGGGGGAGGGTTTGTGATGTGGCTGATAATATCGAAGAGGCATCTGGAGTCATGTTTATGTTTAGCTATGAAATCCGAAAAATAGTTGGTACGTACAATTTTAACTTCAAAGTTAAAAAAGAGGTCTTTCATCTCTTCAAGATGAGTGGAAAGTTTTGTAGCCCTCCATTTACGTTCTGCTTTATGGCAAGTTCTCTTTATTCAACGTACTTCGTTAAGCCAGGGCTTAGATGGCATTTTAGGTTTTTTAAGCCTGACAGGAGCAATATTGTCTAAAATATTTACGCAAGTGTAACTAAAAGAATTTAAAATAGCTGACGTGTTCATTGAGGAGCAGAGCTGGAGGTCAGAAGAGGCCAAGGCCTGGCAAAATGTACTTCCCGAGGATGAGTTGAAGAAATGACAGAGAGACATGTGCCTCACAGCTCATGGCACTCATGGAAATGAGGTATTAAACAAAATAAGTTTATGGTCAGAAATCCCAGTTTCTCTGCATAGCACATTATTCAGTAAACAACCAGAAGATAAAACCAGGTCCAAGATGTGGTCCTTATTGTGCGTAGCTTCAGTTGGAGAACAAGTTTCAGTTGGAACAAGATTAAAAGAATCTTTCAAAAACGGATGTCATAATATAACTATACTACTCTATGTTACATAGCTGTACTTCATACTTATACTATACTATGTTATATTGCTGCACTATACTACATAATGTTATACTATATCACTTAACATCAACTCATACTATATCTCAAACTTTATCATTGTATTACATTATACTATATCATGTTTACATTACATTGACCTGCTTCATATTATACTTATATTACATCTCTGTATTAATACAGACAATCTAGGTTACATTATTACTTAATCATATCATATATTAGTCTGGTGTTTGCTGTTTACGTAGACATGTTGATTCTGCTGCTATCAATCACACCACTGTCACTTTACCTTGTAATCCTGTAATCTTTGTCTCCAAATGCTTGTGTATAGTTTCTCTGTATTCTTATATATATATATACACGTGTGTGTGTGTGTATTTATTCTTTTACCTCTATACTTATCTGTATTTATTGCTGTCATTGTGCTGCTGTAACAACTGAATTTCCCCGCTAAGGATCAATAAACATACATACATCTTATCTTATATCAACCTCTGTAAAATCACACGAAGCCCTTTGTATTTTTTTATCTTTCCAATTTCATTTTACAATCCTCACCCAGCTGACATGTGATCCCACACACAAAAAAGTTTTATTCTGATGATGGAATTGACCATTGATTGATGGCAAAGTAACCATAGAAACCTCTGTGCTTATATGCACATCAAACTTGTTGTTTTAATTAATTATTCTACAGAATTTCTACTGCAGTGTAATTCAACAGGTGTGTTGGAGACTGATGCATTAAAAACAGTTCACACAGTTCCGTGACAAATTGGAGATCAAATAAAACTGTCCCTTCTCCATCCAACTGCTCTGTGTGTCATCATCTTTTTAACAAGTCTAGCCAAAGTACCACCTGAAGCTACATATTTAATTACAATGCAGGTAGATATGGGTCACTGATGACCAACATGATGTGATAGAGATTGTTTGGGTTAAATTTTATAGTGGTGTTCCCAGAAACAAAACTGTTTTGTTCTCAAGCAACTCCTGAGACAAATATCAATCTCTTTAGCTGCTGACTGCTCCAATATGTTCACTAATCTCTAACTGGCTGGTGGCACTTTTGCCACAGAAGGATCATACAGTGATAATCAAACAAGAGACAACAAACATTTAAAGTGGCAATAGACAAGTTTTTTTGCTTTAACTTATCATTATGAAGTAAATGTTGATTGCAAATGTAATGGCTAGAGAATAATGACACCATCTGCATTCAGATTGGTTCCCTATAAGCCTCGCTTTCACTACGCAATTCTGTCTGCCACCGGGTACGATCTCCCGAGAAAATGAAAGCTCGATTTATGGCACAAAGGAAGTCAATTATTGTGAAACAGTGACACGTTTACATCATGTAGCTTGTCAGAGTACATCTCATAATAATTTGCTAGGTGGTCAACCTATATGATAAATGTGGGATATTGCACAGGCAAATCTGATGACACACTACTTCAGTTCAGAGTTCAGATCTTTATTGTCCCTCGAGGGGAAATCTGATTTGCAGTAGAGGACAAAAACACAAACACAACATACAAGAGGACATGGGACAATAATCACAGCAGTTACAGCAAATAAAAATGTATCTGTTTGTTAAAAGTATCAAACCATTTGGACAGGTAGCCATAATAAAGTGCTGCTGAGCTGTGCAGTCAAGGTTTAGTGTAAATTAAGCGCATTTATTGCACTTGGAACAAGGGAAAATTTAAATCTATTGGTTTTTACCCCGGTGGACCTGTATCTCCGCCCACAAGGGAGAAGAACAAATTCCTCCAAAAGTGGGTGGTCAGAGCTGGCCAAGATCAACCATGCCTTGTCTGTCTCAATGTCATAAATATCTGCTAAAGAAAGCTGCTGAGTGCCAATTATTGTCTTGCAGATTGCAGATGTGTTGAGTTCATGGTTCAAGTTCTTGTCGATCACTGTTCCCAGGTGTTTAACGTCTTAACAAGTCAGCCCTCAGTCCTAGTTTGGAAGGTTGAGTAGGAGGTTTTCCTGAAGTCGATGGCCATATCTTTAGTTTTGTGAACATTCAACTTCAGGAAGTGGTTGTCACACCACTCTACAAAGTCTTTCACAACTGGCACATGGTCAACCTCTCCATTCTGGAGGAAACTAATTAAAACAGTGTCATCTACAAACTTCAGGAGATGCCTGTCATTGAATTCATTTGTTTAAAGAATATACAATAATGGAGACAGGACGCACCCCTGGGGTGAGCCTGTGGATGACAACCGCTTCTGGGATAGAGCATCATTAGCCCTGACTACCTGGGGCCTACATGTTAAGTCCAGTACCCATTTCGTCATACCAGCATCAAGATTTAAATATGTATTAAAATATGTATTGTATTAAAAGCTGAGGAGAAATCTGCAAATAAAAGCCTTGCACAAGTTTTTGTACCCTTGAGATGCTTGAACAAATAATTAAAGTAGTAGCAGCATCATCCACCCCTCTATTAACCTGATATGCAAATTGCATGGGGTAGAGCAGGCCTATATCTGCGTATGCTATGTTTTAGTTGCATTAAGTATACTACCTAAATAAACTTTTGATTTCTAGAGGGATTTCTTCCCGTTACCTACCAGCCCTACAGCCACACTGGATCGTTACCAGAATAGCGTTACCAGTCAGGCTGGCACCGGAGACTGTGATAACATGAAAATCAATGGACAGAAAATAAGTTATCACCGTCTCCGTTGTGCAGTTTCTTTCATTTTGCAAAAACATAAAACAACATACTAACCCAGTTCGCCTGTTTTTCAACACATACTAAAGAATTTCCATCTGCTTTCATGTCTCCATTATAGACTAAATGAATGAATAAACTCACACTTTTTCTCCTACTCCCCCTCCATCCCGACACCAGCCCCTGCTGTTATTTGTTTGCGCGAAGCAATACAAGCTATATTATTACTCAATATATAATTATGACAATTTCACTTTACCTCTTAAGTGAACATGCTTCTTTCTTCTCTCTCATTTCCAAAGTGATCCGGTTGTCTTTGCAACAGCAGCGCCAACAATTATTATTATCATTATTATTAACAATAAACATTTTCAAAATTGCTTGTTTGTCATCAGAGGCACCTGCGCAAATAGAAGGCAGTAATCAGTAACCAGGATACTAGTATTTATTTATTACCTATATGAGGATATGAATAACCAGATTTTTCTGTGTTCCATGTAAACGTCATTTCCCGAATATGATCAAAACTGGGATAAGCCTTATAAACTGGATACTCATGTCCATGTAAACACACTCATTTTGAGGCTCTCAATGGGATACTGACAGATCGAGGGAAGGAATTTATCAGGGAAGGTTTCAAGAACTAAAACAACTAAAACTAAAACCACAAGTTAGTCTTGTTTTATATGTGTGCTCTTAATACATATTAATAAAAATGTCTGCAAGGCCCTCAACATTAAAAAGGAGCCACTGTTCTTCATACCATCCACATATAAATGAGTTAGTTAAAAGAATGAACAGAACAATTATTGATTAATAATTATTATTCATTGGTGTATACTGTATTGTACTTTTGATCTGGAAATCCATATAATACTAAGTGCTCTGTAATGATTTTGCCATTTTTTCCTCAGTAAATTAGTGGAGAAAAACTGAAAGAATTGCCATTTTGATGCATCATGTTTAGATTAAGAGCAACGCGCCAAATGACCACAAAGTGTTCCTGTTTGTATTTGATGTTTGGCAGAGAGGCCAGGTATCCCTCTCAGATTTCAGAACAAAACTAAAGATGAAAGAGAACATAGTATCGATGTACCACTCACATGTAAAATGAAATATAACTATAAACTATATGCAAGCATTTCAGTTTAAATTCAGAATTCTAGCCTCAAAACAAATGCTAAAAATACAAGGTCCAATTGTAAATTTTGTCATGATGATAAAGAACCATTCATTCACATATTCTGGTACCTAACTTTGATCCTAAATCCTTAATTTATAATCCTAAATGCAAACCCAAAAACCTAAACTAGACCTCTATGAAGTGAGGACGGGTGAATCTTTATTATACAGTAAGGGTCTAAACCTAAGTAGTAGTAGAAGTAGTAGTATGCACTCACTGATAGTGGTGGGGAGCTGTGTGATCTGCAGAAAGCTGACACATGGCGTCCTGATCTCTTCTTTATGCCTCCCTCATACAGCAAGTTGTTGAACAGCACACAAAGCAAACCCCAGCTCTGCTAAAGGGCCCACAGGAAACAGCCAGTATGAGCCCGGTACATATTTTATTAATGTTTGTTGATATTTGTGATGCGGTGGATCTGTCAGTGTCTGAGCAAACTGCAGAGCAGACAGAGTGATCAAGTCGGCTCTTGTTTACACCTATTTCACACCCAGCAAACAACACAGACATGACAAGAGACAAGAGGACGGGAAGAGCATAGAATGAGAAAGAGCTGAGGAGGAGCTCAGTGGAGTACTGTACTGAACCAAAGAGGAAACAAATATAACTTTTAAACAGACACCCTTTTGGCATATGGCTGGGGTCAAATCAACAAAAGCTGCACTGTCAAATACAAATATATATTTGGCATGACAAGGTCAAACTAAATATCAATTATGCGAAGACGTGTCTTTTTGCTCTGGCAAACCAAACCATGTCAGAAAGAGCATCCACCTATTTTTATGTGCATTTCCCAGTACCAGTGGATAATCCAGAAATCAGAAAAAAGTCAAAATATTGCAAAAAAAATTTTATGCTTGGCTGAGACGGAAAAATTGGTGCATCTCTAAAAGCAAAATGTGACAACACCAGTTATCATGTGCCGAAGGTTCCACACATGTGCTACTATATAAGCCACCCCCGTTTGGTGAAAGAAGATGGAGAGCTGTGATTTAAAGCTCCTCTAAAAAGCTAGGTCACTTGATTCTATATAAGCCACCTCCATTTGCTGAAAGAAGATGGAAAGATGTGGTTTAAAAATTATGATAATGATTTTGCAATATTTTGGTTCCCAAGGTCAAGAATACATTTCCATGTTCAGTTTCTTTTTGAATCCTTAAACCAGAGCTTGGGAACCAAGAAAAAAAAACAATGTAATAGTGTTGAATGCTGAAACAACACTTTTGCACTAAATCTAGGGTTGAATTGGATTAATTGTTTTATATACAAATTGCAATTTGAAAGAGTACAATTATAAATGTGTTTATTAAGTATAAATTTAAAGCGTAAACCTAATTGGAAATTCCTCTGAATTGTTAATAACTAAAAATTCTGCCTTGGAACAGAGCCTTTCTGAACAATATGTCTTGTGGCTCCCATCATATGTGTAGATAAGGACGGTAGTTTTTTGAAAAACAATCTCATATTGTTGTTTATGCAATATTTATGTTTTTAGCAGCCTTTAACAAACACCATCGAGGGGTCAGGGTTAGCTCAGACATGTCTGTAATAACAGCAGGACAGAGAGGACTGAGCACTGTAGAAGATTACAACTAGAAATGATTTTAGGAGAGAGTATTGATGAGTTTTACAGATACTAGTGCAGCGCCCATTCAAAACGTGCCTGTTCAGAACGGGCCTTGTGCTTGGCCTCCAGTATTGCTGCTTGCAGCTTTCTCGAGAACTGCTCATCCAAACAACTTCACACTCGGCACTGCACTTCCGTGGGTCCTCAGCAATACAGCCACCAAGTGTGAAGTCGATCTGATGAACAGTTGTCGAGATAATTGAAGGACAGACAGACAGAGATTACTTCCATTTATAGTAAGATGGACAAAACCAAGTTACGATCACATAAGTACTTGCACTGCCACACTATATAAATTAGAAAGTAAACTTTCATGGAGTTGTAGTTTTTTCTGTGCTCACAAAGTAATCTTGTTTAACTTTGTGAAAATCACGAATATTTCAGTTTGAACTGCTGTAGTGGATTTTGATTTGTCTTAGAATATGGAAAGTAATCCCCAGTAAACCTATCTTTTTAATAAAAATTAACATTGTCCAATTGTGTAACTTTTAATCCATAAATATGCCACTTTTGAATGGCATGATTACAGTATGTTAAAGCTTGGGTAGGCAATGTCTTTTAGAAGCACTTTTTATTATATTTGTTGAAATTCTCTTTACATCCAGACAGCAATCAATAAATCAAATGCTCTGACAAATAAAAGAAAAAAATCCGGTGTCTGTGCTGTTGTAGGACTGGAATAAGCCCGTCCAATCATTTCATTCGGTCCAAATGCTCTGTCCCTTCCTGAAGAGGGTGGCTGTGTTATAAAACCAGTCCAGTTTTTTATTGATTTGAACCCCAAGGTATGAGTGCACCCTCTCCACTTCCTCTCCCTGGATGGTAACAGGGACAAGGGGCCTCCTATTCCTCTGGTAGTTCACCACCAGCTCTTTGTTCTTGCTAATATTGAGCTTCAGATTGTTGATTGTTGTTGCACCATGTGACGGAGCTCTCTCAGTGTTCTGGACTCTTCTCAGGAAAAGGCAGTAAAACAGTGCTCTTGGCTACCATAATCAGGCACATTACTGTCTGAAAACCATTTTTCTGTGGGTTTTTTTTTTTTACACAAAACAACATTCTTTGTGTGTGTCCTGGTTGTCTGTTATGGTGGTGCAGGGTGGACCCAAGCGCAGACAGCATGGAGGCAGAATAGGTGCAGAACAAAAGGTATTTATTGAAAGGCTTACTGCAGGGGCGGGCAGGCAGGTAGGATCCAGGTAGACACGGGAACCACATGGAAGAAACACAGACGAACTGACAAAGAACAAAGGAAGGGGAGTGATATATATAGTGTGGCTGAAGTGGAGACAGGTGAGGAGACTAACGAGGGACAGGTGAAACTGTCTGAAAACAGACAAAGACAAGACTAGAGCAGGGAACGAGACATAACAGACAACACAGAACACAACAAGAGAGAGACAAACGGGATCACAGAGAATACAGGGAGGGGGAAACACTAGGAAACACTAGGGAGATGGCTGGAGGCACGACCCAGGACCATGTCTCTCTATTCAAATGGGTAGCAGCTACTTGAAAAGGTGACACATTTTCTCCTCTTCAGGGGATCAGGTTGAATAGAAGGCAGAGAGGTGAAAAATTCTAAACTAAAATATATGGAGCATGCAAAGCTATTTTCCTGTCAATGGTTTTATAATCATTTTTTTTAAAATAATAACTGTTGACAACTAGGCAAACATCATTGAAGTTCAAGCAACTACTGTACTGTAAGTCTTGGAAACATACTGTCTAAACCATGACCTACACAAAGAAACATGACTCAGCTGTGTGCTGTGGGCCGTCACACATTGGTTTATGTGTAAATATGTTTTTGTGAAGGAACTGCCATCTCATGGTGACACAGTGGAATCTACACACATCATGTAAGTAGACAGGAGAAGGGGGGACTCCCAGTGGCTGGAAAATGGCTTGAAACTAGATCCCTGCCTGCTGGCAGCCAAACGGCCTCTGGCCAGGAACCACAATTCTGAGTGGCAGGCACTGTACCTTCACAGTCCTTGTGCTGGCCACCTGTTGCTTCATCAGTGGCTTGTAGGTGGCTACAAGGAGTATCAGGTTCTGATTCTCTGACTGGGGGGAGGGAAGAGGAGCTGTATGCCCCCTCCGTGTTGACATACATGAGATCCAGGATTTTATTCTCTCTTGTTGCACAAGTCGTCATATTATTTGAAGTTGGTCAGGAGAGGAGAGAGGGAGACGTGATTAAAATCCCCACTGATCAATATGAGGGCACTTGGATGTTATGTTTGAAGTCCCATGATGATTCTGTGAATGACGTCACTCATGCTTGCAGCTGCAGCAGATGGTGGGATGTAAACTATCACAGCAATGGCTTGCGAAAACTTACGTGGCAGATAGTATGGTCTTATTTTTACCGCCATAAGTTTAGTATCACAAGTGCAAATACATTCCTTCACAGTTACATGTCCAGGATTACACCACTTAGAGTTAACAAAGACAGCAAGACCTCCTCCTCTCTTCTAACGCTCTGTTCTTCTCTGCTCATACTAGCGTGAAGTCGACTAGTTCAAGCAGACTGTCTGGTATATTCTCATTCAGCCATGTCTCCATGAAGCAGAGCAAACTGCACTCCCTTTAGGCACACTGACCGTTCACCAAAGCTGTTAGTTCATCAATCTTGTTGGCAAGAGACCTCATATTCCTCATAATGATCAATGGAGGAAAAGGTTTAAATGTCTAGTCCCTCTTGATTGTCCCTCTGACTTCCACATGGCTCTCTTGCAGCGCAGACGATAGTGTCTCCATATCTCCTCCTGTATGTGTGCCGGAGTAACACCAGCTCCACAGGAGATCGTTGCGGGTGTACGAAACCATGGTCTCCAGAAAGATCCAAATATATAAGTGTGTCTAGTGCAAACAAGACTGCATAAAGTGCTCTTGATAGACATAGTGAAATTAAAGAAAGATAAGAAAAGAAAGAAGAAGAGAAGAAAAGAAAGGAAAAAGAAGTTCAAGCCCACACAGACTGTTAGAAGTTGAGAGCTTTTGACCTTGTATTTTGCCAAACTGGACATTAGAAATAGTGGTTACTGGATGTAACTCCAGTTCTATGACTATGTGTGTAGGCCTCTAACGGGCTGAGTGGATGCACATATGCCCCTCTCTCCTTGGTTGGACAGGGAAGGACCATGCACTGCAATTCTGCTGCCAGCCTTCTCCTTTCAGTGGCTTTCTCCACACCTCTTCTTTGGACCCTGAAGGAATATGTGAGCTCTCTTCTGAGAAAGGGAGCTGTGGCCGCGGTCCCACTGTCGGTGGCACATAGGTGGTTTTTGAGTCCCCAAGAAGTTGGGGGGCATTCGGCCAATATTGGATCTGCGTGCTCTGAACTGTCACATTGCGCAATGGCCATTCTGCATGTTGACAGTGAAGCATCTGTTGGAGTGCATCCAATCAGGCAATTGGATGACATTCATAGATATGACAGATGCATATTTCCATGTCCCCATACTACTGCGCCACAGGATTTGCGGTGTGTGTGTGTCTGGTTGGAATACTCTCTGAAATGACACTGAACCCACTTAGGGAAAAGTGGGTGAGAATCCTGACCTACATAGACGATTGCCTGATTCTTGCTTCATCACAACAGGGGGCCATGGCCCACACAGCCCTGGTGATTCAACGGGTTATGCGGCTGGGTTTCGTCGTCAGCTTCATGAAGAGTGCTCTGCAGCCAAGCCAGCAGATGCAGTATCTTGGGACTCGTGCGATGTGCGCATGCTTGTCAGAGGAGCACATGGTGACGCTGTTATCGACAATCGTCTCTGTGGGAGTGTTGCTGAGTGCCACTAAAAGGTCAGTAGTGGAAGATGGGCATGGGTGGGCAGGTCACACGTGACTTTGGCTTGGTGTGCAGCTGGGCGGGAAGGCCGACAGTGAAGTCAACCATGAGGTCCTTCGACGGGGGGGGTTGGGGAAGGGGAGTGTTCATGTGCTCGGTAGCATAAGCAAACAGGCCAGGAAGGTCGTTGAGTGGGTAGTGATGCTTGGAAGGCTCCTCCTCGAAGAAGGTGGTCTTCCTCCTCATACACCCACCGGACATCATCCTCTGGTGTTTTATAGTGTGTGAATACTACCTCCTGGTTAGGCTGAGTGCAAAGATCTGTCTCAGGTGTCGAGGTGGAGCCTTGATGGGGATAATCAATAGCGAAGACCGTTATAGGGTGTAGTACGTATGAAATAGAACTCTCTTGCACTGCTGCACCCATATAAATGAGGGCTGTCTATTTCCACCATCGGAAAGTTACCATGGTGTTATGTTTATTTTATTTGATATGGACATCACAGTAGCATTAGAATTGTAACACACATCCAACCCAATGTCCTCCAATATACGGATTACAAATTGCATTGAGTTGCATGCATAGAGGAAATAAAACAAGACTGTAGCCTTGAACAGCTCCACAGCTATCTAGTTAGTCAGAGCTAAGTAGAACTAACAGAGAGGTTCCTCTGAGAGACACAACTCACTGTGAAAACACTGACTGTAATATTTGCAAAGTCACCACAGTAAAGACAGTTGTGAGCCACAGTGTCAAACACAGGTCGACGTAAACTTGCACAGTTCATTCATTCATTTGTCATTTTCACTTTACAAGCCAAATCAGATTGGATTTTTCACAGACATCATTTCTCATGTGATCAGTTAATTGCTTACAGAGAACATTCTCTGACTGAGATAGAGAGGAGGTATTATCTCCTGTGTACATTAAATTCTCAGTTTTTTGGCAGTGTCTCTGTAATAGCATGTGAGCAAATTTAATTAAAAACATTTTCAAATTCAGTAGCCGTGGCAGAGTTAATCATATGGGTCTGTGTGTAATTAAATTATATCTTGGCAAGAGAAAAAACAGGAATGGTAAATGAACAGCAAGATAATTAGAAAGGAGTGCATTCTTCATTTATTACTCGTTGTCTGACCAGATTCAAAGTGTAGGTCTTATTCAGACATAGGTAGTATAGAGTTACATTTACACCACTACATGTACTTAAACAGTAACTGTACCCTCCAATTCTGCAAGAAAGCTCACTCCCAGCATATTTAGAAAATGCAACAAAGGAGTGGGAGGCCTCGTGGCCTAGGGGGTCATAGGGGGTCAGGGGACACTGGGGAGATGGACTGACTACAACTCAGTGTATTATGGATTGCAACATAGAACTGGTAGTCACAGCTGACCAGCTATGAGTGAGATTCTGTGGGGGGATGTCAACATATGCTATATGCCTCAGAGTCTTGCCTATAGAGTTTGGTCCCAGAAATCCCATGAATTTTTCCCATAGACAATGTTATGTGACTCAGTTGGAGCACTTCCACAGCTTGGATCGGCATGAAACTCTCCCAGTTAAACCAGCAGTGCACTGCATCCATGGCACTGTGTTTTGTTCTCAACTGTACAACGAGTTCACTACTGCTCTGATTCACCCCTTTGACTGGCCTCTTCTCCATGCCAATGGTGGCCGAGGCTTATCTGTGTTGTAGTATTTAGACCCATCCACCATGCCAAAATTAAATATAATAATATTTATATAATATATAAAAATATAATTTCTCAGACAGGTAGTTGAAATAATTAAAACTGGTGGCCATATCATAAATCTATAGGGTTGTTATATGATCCGAGAGCTAGACCCGGGTTTCTGTGTTAAGTAACACTGAGAATATCGTTTAAAGAAAAAAACTGAAATGGGACACAAGATGGGGAGAACAACTTCCGGAACCAGCGGATCCTCCTACGTTGCAGCTCTGTGTCATCATGGTAAGGGATGGGCCAGCTGAACCAGCTGAATCAAACTTTCAAATCAAAGCAGACACATGCGAGCTAATTTTGAACAAAAAAAGTTTTTACAGAGTATGTAGTGTTGCAAAAATCCCCATGTCTCTTCCGTGGAGAAGTTTGAACTCCGACAGAGGACGGTTATATGAAAGCTATTAGGCTATAATAGCTTCCTCTGTTTTGGACTCTCCGACTCACCAATCCTTCATAGGTCAGCATTGTTATGACGGCTTGCTGTTGGTCAGTGGCACGAATTTGAATGTCAGAGCTGACAGCTGAATTTTAAAAACACAGAAAACTTTGGTCTTCCTCAGGTAAAGGTGAAGTAATTGCGCCTGTATTTAAAGCAGCTCAATGGAACTTTTCATTTTGTGTTGATTTTGGCGGTCTCTGTGGACAAAGGCGGTAGTGTTTCACCTAATGTTAGGTTACATGTTCCCTCCACTTCACTCCCCACCGCAAGGAGACTACTTCACCGGGAGGAGAGTTGGCGGCAGATGAACATCCGTCTCCAGGGATCTTCAGTTAGCAGTTGAAGCAACTCGAATTCAGCCAGAGCAAACCCCAACGCAGTTTCGTCTGATTTCGTGGAAAAAATCCAACCTGGTGGCAGGCATTGGCTATTTCTATTTCTAATAGTTATTCTTAAATATTAGAAATAGAAATAGCCAATCTTCTCGCTGTTGGTCTCGTTTGCTTATATAGGTCATATAGAGGCATCAGTATTAAATTGAGACTGTTTCATAACCAGTTAAAAACTCCAGAGAGTGCTTTTAATACAATACAATTCATGTTGCCCATCATGTTCTCCTTCCTCCCATATATATATTGTGTGTATATATAAATTTATATGCTGAAAATGCAGAAAAAATGCTGAAAATAGTCCTCAACAAATGCACTATTTCCTTCAGTTCCAGTAACGTTTGTTATAAAGTACAGTGACCCGCTGTACCTTTACCCGAGGAAGCCCATCTGTGGTCATCATTTCCACATAGAATAAAAGAAGAGGCATTACATAAGACATTATAACTTAGTTTTTTACTTATTCACTTACTTAGTTGTTTTAGTAGATACTTTTGCACACTTACTCAAGTAGTTATTTTGATGATTGCTTCTACAGCGTGCTGAATACTTTAGTACTACTGTGAGTACTATGAGTACTGTGAGTACTGAGTACTATAATGAATAACTACTTTTACTTGAGTGCAGTTTTTGGCTACTCTATCCATCTCTTGCATAACATGTTCAACTTCCTTTTTTTCTGGCTTTCAGAAAGGTTTTTGATTTATTGGTTAATCCAGATCAATGCTTTACATTTAAAGTGGATTTAACAATTTAAGGCCCTCCTGTCAGTGGCAATTCAGGGGAGTGTTTTTATTTTTCCTGTAAGTAACCTGTTCTCTGTGTTCTCTGTGAGTAGGTACTTTATTCACTTTATTTACTGAATATGATGGCATCACCTTGGCTTTAATTTGTGTGATGGGGGACAGCCCGGAATCCTTTCACTGCTGTCTAAATCAACTTAATGTGATGTGAAGTACTTCTGGTAGACTGGCTGAATAATTTACCTTCCCTAATGATCCTAGTAGAATTAAACATTAAGTTGTATAATGCATGTAAATTACAGCAGTTCAAAAGGGGGCTTTTTCATTGAAAGTGGCTTTGGCTGTCACGTAGGGAAATATGGCGCATTATCTCTGCGGAAACATATTTTTGCGTAGAATTAATTGCTCCATGCTTGAGTTATTATGACTGGAATTACTGGTGGGCTACATGGCCTGAGACGTCAGACTGTAAAGAATAGGTCAGTTTTGTGATGTATAGTTCTATTGTCCTGAAGTCTTACTGCTGCAAAAAAAACAGGCCATAAATCACCATGGAGACACAGGTATCATACTGTAGGTCTATTATCATCATTTAAATTGCTGTGGAAGGCAGCTGAAAGGCATTTCGGTGTGAATATCAGAATATGAGACAGGAATACAGTATATAGTATGAGTTGTTAATGTTGAGAATGTATTTGAATATTTGAAGAGATTTTGACAATATTGGCTTAGTACCTTTGTGGTTTAGATGATTTAATACCCTTTTTTAATTTGTTTTAAAATTTTAATTTGTTTCTAATGAAGCAGTACTTCATAGTGTAATTCCATGTTATTGGTTGTGGAATCAATGCGTATTGAAGGATTCAAGGGCTTCTTTATTTATCATTATACAACACAGGATTGTATAACAAAATGCAGGCTACACATGCTACATGCTACACACAATAATTTGTAATGTTTAAAGTCAGGATGCTTTCTATTACTCTCTATTGCCTTCTTAAGTTTCCTTACGAAATACAGCCGTTTCTGAGCTTTCTTTACCAGGATGGAGGTGTGTGATGTGCATGACAGGTTCTTTGTGATGCTGATTCCCAGGAACCTAAAACTGTTCACCTGCTCCACCTCAGCTCCACTGATAAACAGGGGTGTGTGTCTCCATCTCTTTTTTCTAAAATCAATGATCAGCTCCTTGGTTTTTTTTATGTTGAGCAGTAGGTTGTTTTTTGCGCACTACTCTGCTAGATTGTTGATTTCCTCCCGATATGAAGTCTCCTCATTGTTTGTTAATCGGCCGATGATGGTAGTATCGTCCACAAACTTCACAACAGAGTTCTCTCCATGTTGGGGATTACAGTAATGGTTGTACAGTGGGAACAGGAGGGGGATGAGCACACAGCCCTGCGGGGCTCCGGTGTTGAGCACTAGAGTCGACAATCCCAACTGTCTGGGGTCTGTGAAAAAGTCCAATATCCAGTTGCAGAGTGTGGTAGCCCAGAGTGCTTGAGAGTTTGCCAATAAGTTTCATAGGGGGAGACTGTGTTGAATGCTGAACTGAAATCAACAAACAGCATTCTTATGTAGGTGTTGTTATTTTCAAAGTGTGTGAAAATTGAATGAAGGGCAGCGGAGATGTCATCCTCTGTGGATCTGTTTGTTCTGAATGCAAACTGGTGAGGGTCCAAGCTGTCTGGGATGTTGTCTTTGATGTGCTGAAGAACTAGTTTCTCAAAGAACTTCACCATTGAAACAGCTAATGAGTAAATTATCTCCCTAATCTTAACCAAGAGCTTTGAGTTGCCTAAACATGATGTTAATCATCCCTTAAAAATATTAATCTTGCTTTAGATGAAACAAGCGGATATTGTAGGAAAACAAATGAAATACTGTACATCAGTGAACATTTTGCAACTTTGGAGATTCATCATCATTCATTAGAAATGTTTCCTCATTATTAAAATATTAAAATTATCATTATTAAAATGAAATTGGGACCACATAATGTTTCTTTCAAAACATATCTGCTGTTGCAAATAAGTAGTATATAAACAGATTTCTTAGGAGACACAGTAGCCTCATCCTCCCAATGTGAAACATGCAAAGCATATGCATAGCAGCTCTGTGAGGCTGTACTTAGGCACAACTAAGTGGTCCAGGTAGGGAGAAGGATCGCTGATTACTCCTTCGAGTTCAGAGTATTGGCAGCGGAAAGAAAGTTACGGACTTTCTGATGTTATTAAAGATGAACTGGCTGTTCAGGATCCCCCTTCCAACCTGGACTCCCTCATCGCTACTGCCATCGGGGTCCACGGCATAGAAGGGAGAAAGCCATGACAGCCAGCCCTTGGGGTCTGACGCAGCTGCCTTCTTCACCTCCACCCTACTCTCTGGTTCCTGCTCCATGCACCCTTTGTGACCCTGCGGAGCCCTTGCAACTCAGCCGGCATGGCTCTGAACAGTGGAGGGACAGCTGTCCAGGAAAACCGTTGCCTGTACTGTCCAGTAAAAGGAAATGCCCTCTTGGCCCTTACTCCACGCCCAGCTCTAGGTTTCTCAACTCTCTCACACCATTCCAGTGTTCATAGACTTTGGCGCCAAAGCCAGCTTTTTGGATACCAGTAATCCAGTTGGGAATCTGCCAGGAGCTCTTGGACAAGCCCATCAATGCCAGTGCTCTCGATGGGCACCTCCTCTGCTCAGTCCCGCACCGAACCGTCCCCGTCCACCTTGGCATGTCAGGTAATCACTCTGAAACACTCACCTTTCACCTGATTACTGCAGCTAATGAACCTGTTATTCTGGGTCATCCCTGGTTAAGAAGACATAACCCTCAAATTGACTGGTCCACAGGTGCCATTTTGTAATGGAGCCGTCATTACCATGCTGTCCGGTCTCAGGTTGGCTCTGTCTCCTACTCCCAGTTACTCTCTTCCCTCTGAGTTTCCTGACCTCTCAGGAGCCCATCTGGATCTGAATGATGTATTCAACAAGACTTGAGCCACTTCTCTACCTCCCCATCGTCCCTACGACTGCAGCATTGACCTCCTCCATGGTTCGGCCCCTCCCAAAGGTCGGTTTTTCTCACTGTCCACTCCTGAAACCAAGGCGATGGAGAAACAAGTCCCTGGCTACTGGCATAATTCTTCTGTCCTCCATCTCCCACTGGTGCAGGATTCTTCTTTGTACTTCCTGTGCAGCGCGTTCTCTTGTGCAAAGCTAGACAGCCAGTTAACACTCAAAAGTCCTCCAATAAACACTATTCTTGTATTTTCTTGAAGTCTTGTTTCCTCTTTTGTTTTTTTTGCTTTTGTTTGTAAAACTGAAATATTACAGAGATAAGAACATCAGAGCAGGGACAGAGGAGACTGTTCTTCCTGACGTTTCTTCTATTTTGGGAGTTGTGGGAGTTGTTCCTCATCCAAGTACGATAATTCACAGGAACGTCTGGCTGCACCTCTCTAACTTCCCCTGTGCAAACAGGAGAGATATCCTGCACGCCCCCATCTGTCTGGACGGGCTGTTCCGGCCTTACTTCCAGGAGATGGTGCATGACATGAAATCTGCTTCTGAAGAAGCAGAGAACATTAGGCGACACGTAGCCTGGGCCCGGCCACTGTCAATGACAGACAGAGACAGCCAGCATTTCCGGCTGCACAGTCGGCACCTCGAAGGGGCTTCAAGAACTGCTGCATGGCCTGCTCCTGGTCCAGTCCTCCTCAGGAGCTGCCAATGAAACAGAGCAGGAGACAATGACGGGTTGGGGGTTGTGTGTGATAAAAATGCTCTTGTTAGTGTCGATATCTGTTTTGAAATAAAACAGATATCATCAGCCGCTAAAGAGCAATGTTCCTATGAAAATACAGTCTGTCCCTGCTTCTTCCGACTCAGTTGCAGCTGTCACACACACATCCCCCACACTGTGTGAGCCTCTAACCTCTCGGTTAATAGGCAGCACGGAGGCTTCCCCCACATGTTTTTTCAAACGTAATGTGTCATGACGAGCCCACGAGTGCTGTTATTACACCTTGTCTGGACGGCGTTCTGCGTTGAGCATCTCTTCTCCTCATCCTTCTCCGTGTGAGTGTGAAGGTACCTCAACGTCATATTTGTGAGTTTTCTCCTCCTAAACGACGGTGCTTTGATGCTGATGTCTCTGTGCATTACGCACCGCCTGTCCAGCAGCCCATGCGTAATGCAGCCTGCGGAGGCTTCCACTCAGCCCTTTCGTGCTGAGCCCCTAATGGGTTGCTCCAGGGCATGCTCTGACACGAGCAATAGTGGCTCTGGCTTGACTTGTCTCTTTGACAACTGCAGTGCATAAAAAAAATGTACACCCACTTTCAAAGTATCACTCAGAGTGGCAGCGCGTATGCTTAGTGGACAGCTGGATGAGCAGGCTAATCAGCAGAGGCTAGACAGTTTGCCTCTCCCCCCCGCGGTTCAACAGGATTCTGGAGCCTGGACCCCACTGTGTGTCCTCTGCCTCACATGCTTTCATTCCTTCAACTACTGGTGGATAGGAATTTGGCCTTTAGCGTGATTAAAACATTTGCTGCTGCTATTTCATCTTGTCACAAGTGTTTCGGTGACAGATCGGTGTTTAGTCACCCTCCATACGCCTCTCAGGAAGCATTTCACCACAGGCCAGTATCATGCTCCCTAGCCCCTCAGTGGGATTTAGCCCTGGTTTTACACGCGCTGGTTAAAGCCCCCTTTGAACCTGTGAATCATGTCCCACTTAAGTTTCTGTCAGCCAAAACGGCTCTGCTTTTGGCTCTGACATCTGCAAAGTGATCTCTCTGCTCTCTCTGTGGTTCCTTCATGTCTCAGTATCCCACAGGTTTCTTCTAGTGTGGATCCCCTGGAGAGCATCAGAGGCCACTCCACCAGAGGAATTTCATCACCACGGCTTTGCACTGCAGCTTCTTGGTCTTCTCCCTGCTCTTTCATTCATTTTTATGTGCGGGTTGTCTCCCGTTTTTCCACGACTCACTCTGTACTGAGTGATTGACATTGAGTGATTTGATTGTGCGCTCTTCCTTCAGCCTGTCGGCGCATGGAGAGCTGTCTTTTTTCCCCAACTCTGCTCCTTGCTGGACTGTTACAGTGCGTAATGTTCGTCTCCGGTTTCTCACAGCAGTAGGCTTTATTTGTTCCCAGCCTTCATCCCCTCCCCTCAGTGGGCAGAGGGCATTGAATGCTTATTGTTTCGTTTTTCGAAGTAGGTGTGTGTTCCTGCTTCGCCCTTATCACACTAGCAATAACCTTAGAGGGCGAAGCCTATACGAAATAGAACGTTAGTTATGTACCGTAACTCCAGATTCTATGAGTATAGACGCAGCCCTCTAAGCTCTGAGTCTCACTGGTTTCTTAAATAGCTGAAGAAAAAGCTGTTTCTCCGGTCTCAGTCCAATTAATACACAAGGTGAGACCGAGGTGAGGCCCATACAGCAGGTGGGCATGGATTAAAAGACTTTCAGAGCTGTGCATGCACGTGAAGGATAAACCCACTAGCGATAGCCTTAGAGAGCTGCACCTATACTCATAGAATCTGGAGTTACAGTACTTATCTAACATTCCACTGCATGTCTATTAGTGTGCAAGTACATTGAGAGAAACAAAAAACAGAGTCAAATTCCTTGTATGTGTTCACATGCTTGGAAAATAAAGCTGATTCTGATAGAAAACAAAGTTGTAGTCAGGACAGTAGACAATGCTTAAAATATGGAAGTTGCTGCAAAGAAGCTACAAATTCTAAAACATGGATGCCTCACACACATCTTCAACCCGGCAGCACAGATCTAATCTGACCTTTGACCTTTTGGGTAAAAAATGTCATCACCTCATCATTTTATCTTATTAGCTATTTGTGTGGAACTTTGTAATAATTAGCGCATTAATTCTTGAGTTATGGCCAAAAACGTATTTTCTGAGGTCACAGTGACCTTTGACCACCAAATTCTAATCAGTTCATCCTTGTGTCCAAGTGGACGTTTGTGCCAGATGTAATGAAATTTCCTTCAGGCGTTCCTGAGATATCCCGTTCATGAGAATAGGACAGACGTGAGGTCACAGTAACCTAGACCTTTGACCACCAAAATCGAATCAGTTCATCTTTGAGTCCAAGTGGACATTTGTCCACAGGAGGCAGCATGTGAAGCTGGGGAAATGTCTCGGACTCCCGGACCATCAGTACCGGATCCCTCCGAGGCTGCGTCCTTTCCCTTCTGCTCTTCTCCCTGTACACCAACGGCTGCACCTCCAGTCATCAGTCTGTCAAGCTCCTGAAGTTTGTGGACGACACCACCCTCATTGGGCTCATCTCTGATGGGGATGAGTCCACCTACAGGTGGGAGATTGACCATCTGGTGACCTGGTGCGGTCAGAACAACTTGGAGCTCAATGCTCCAAAGACTGTGGAGATGACTGTGGATTACAGAAAGAACCCAGCCCCACCCACCCCCATCACCCTGTGTGACTCATGCCATCTTCCAGGACCTGGAAAATTTGCAGGAAAGATTGTGGACCCCTCCCACCCCGGACACAAACTGTTTCAGACACTCCCTTCTGGCAGGAGGCTGCGGTCAATCAGGACCAAAACCTCACATCATAAAACCAGTTTCTTCCCAACTGCAGCTGGCCTCATCAACAGGGCCCGGGACCCCCACTGACACTGACTCTCTACCCACCACCCCCACTACACGTTACATTAACGTACAGTCTACTCACCTAACTCAATGCGTTACATTAACGCACATCTTTTGGACTTTATCTTTGCACATTGCAAATATTCTTAATTCTTCAACTGACTTAAAATACTGTGAAATTTTTCACATTCTTGGCAAATATTTTGCACATTCCTGCATAAACCTGTACAGTTCTTTCATTGAGATAACAGCCATATTGTACATACTGTCTATATCTTTATTCTATAATATTCATATTTTATTGTCTATTTTATATCTAAGCTATGCTTCTGACTCGCAGTATTTGCTTTCACCTTTTCCTTCTTTATTTTTTTTTCTACTGACTATGTTTATGTTGTTATGCACCAACATACCAAGACAAATTCCTTGTATGTGAGAACATACTTGGCAATAAATCTGATTCTGATTCTGATTGTGCCAAATTTGAAGAAACTCCCTCAAGGTGTTCATGAGATATCACGTTCACGAGAATCCCATGAAAATACCCAAATCAACAATGTGTTAGTCTGTCTTGCGATGCTTTCTGACTTCCCTACTACGTCTTTGACACTCAGCCCACTGGTTCTTACTGAAGACATAAATCTTTAAAAACACCTCACAAATACAGTTTAATTTTTTGAAAAGCCTCAGCAATTTCCTAAAACTGCTGGCCACTGTCGTTTTTAGCAAACGTAACTCAAACAGGGAAATAGTGCATTTGTTGGGGACTATTACAGCTGCGTATTTATCCATATTTGGTGGTTTAGTGAGTATTTCCGACAGCAGGACAGTGTATGTGGGATTGAGTCAAAATAAACTTCAGTGTGTGTGTTCATGATAAGGACAATAATAGAGCTCTATGGAACAGAGGAATAAGATATATCAGGCTTTGGATACACACAATGCACATGAGTTTTGTTGACAATAAGTAAAATATAAAATATCACCAGTCTTATCCTTTAAATGTTACAGTAGCTAAATGAGTGACCAAAATAAACCTTTGTGCATTCTTACAGATCATAGAAAGAGTAAAGTTGTGAAATCATGCCTAATAATGGAAAAGTCAAATAAAAATGTCTATCTTGTGAGCCATAAGTGAGCTGTCACAGACCTCTGTTGAACACCATGTCAAACTGACCAAAATACAACTATTCAAAGGGAGGAGCCGTATTCACAAGATATCATAAGGCTAAAAGTAGCGCCTGAGTGGCTGAGTTAGGAGAAGCTCCTAAAAATAAGGGTCGTATCAGTCCAAACTTTAAGTCTCCCAAGTTTTTGGTCTAAGAGTAATTCACAAAGCATTTCAGCTTCAACAGTAGCTCCGAAGTCTGAGAGAAATTAAAGGCAGTCCAGGTGCCACAGGTAATGAACCTTATCAAATCAGCATCATATCGGCGATTTGGAAAATTACAGTAATAAACTTTTAAAAAGTATATTTTGATGGCTTAAAGTTAATAAGAATCCAATCAGCTCATCAGCAAACTGAAACAATCTGACAACAACAAAAGAGACTATGTTTTTTTTTTGTTTTTTTTTACAGCTCTCCACTACTGTGACTCTGGACAGTTTGCAGCGCTAATGAACTTTGAATATCAGAGGTATACGAGTACGAATTATTGATGAAACCAACACTGCATGGGGTGTGACAGTTCATCAGCGGCAATAAATAAATTAAGCTGATTCAAGTTCCATCTCTGGAATGTAGAATTATCACATAAAAAGATGAATATTTGCTCGATCAACTGTAAAATCTTTAACATTAGAATTTTAGCATTTAGCATTTACCTAGACCCAGCATGCACCTGCTGGTCATGTTGATTCGGGTCACTTAAATGTGCTCGCCGAGTGGTGCATTAAAAGTCAGGGATTAATTTGGGTAGATGCTACCTTTTTAACCTGCCATGGTACAATAATGCTAACCATAACCATAACCCATAATGGCGTCATCTTTAATTTTATTGCACTGTTGCACATTTATGTACTGTTCACGACCGCACCCCTCATGACCCCCTGAAACTCGGTCAGTGAACGTACACATTCAATATGTACGTTTTCCAGGATGTCAGCTGAGTGAGTGTCACCTCTCTGGACATAGTGCTCTCTGGAGCTCTGCTCTCCTGCAGACACACCAGCAGCTGTTCAGACAGGAAGCGCAGTGGCGTGGAGCTCCGTAGGCGGCTCGCGATCTGCAGCGATGGGTTCGGTGTCTGTTCTATTTTCGGAAGACTCGCTGATAATCTAGTAGAAATTATATAAATTATATATTATATACGACATAAGTTATCTGATTCTGAAAATCAGAATATTATTACTTGGACAGTACTTTATTTATTATTTTATCTTTACTTTTAGCTGTTTTATTTGTTATTGTTATTTGTTGACTGTCATTTGTGTTTGATAGTTCTCCTGCTGTTGGGAATTAATATCTCTCCGTGCTGCATTTCATTCTTCCTACACTCTGAGCTCAGTCTCTCCTGACCTTGGCTACCATAATTCATGATTGTAGTGTCTGTTTCACTCCCCTGCTCCCCAGCTTCTCTTGGGTAATCTATTCTTACGTACTGCACCCACTCGAGCATTATATATTTTCTTGTGTGTTTCATTAAACTTCAGAACCTTGTGAACTGAACCCTGCTTCGTGTCACTCCTTTCTCCGAGTGCTCGTCTCTGTTTCCAGAATGCACTCACAAGGGTCAAGCCAGTAATAGACAGACTTGATTGCCACGATGGCACCGAGGGCGGCTGCCATGTCTCAAGTCCTCAGTTTTGCTTTTTTTTCTGTTTTATCTTGTTATTTATTTTGGATTTTTTTTAAACATGCACACCGCCCAAGTGAGCCCTATCATACAATATGATAGAGAAAAACTTCTGCATATCAGGTCGTGGGTGAACAGCACTTTTTCACCATGACCAACGAACAATGGGGAAAATCCATGGCTGTACCTGGAGAGTGGACAAGACGAAGGAAACGGGGGTCACGGGCCAGAGTACTGGTCAGGCTGAAGAAACGTGAAAACCAGCCTTCTCTGCCGATTATTCTTCTGGCTAATGTCCAATCATTGGATAATAAACTGGATGAACTCAGGAGCAGGATGGCTTTTCAACGGGACGTTAAGAATTGTAGCGTTATGGTTTTCACGGAGACTTGGCTCGACCCTTCATTCCCGGACTCTGCCATTGTTGCTGAGGGGGTCTCCATTCACCGCCAGGACCGGACAATACAATTGGGGAAGAGTAAATGAGGAGGTGTCTGCTTCATGGTCCACAACCAGTGGTGCTCAGATGTTGAGATTATTTCTACAGGCAGGAACTCAAACGTGACAGACTGGTGACGTGGACCAGTCAGCGGTGGCGGTTTGTGTTCCAGGACAACAACATACACACATACATGGACGCAGTCATTGGCTACATCAGCAAATGTATTAATGACGTCGTACTGAGGATCACTGTACGGGCATTCCCGAATCAGAAGCCGCAGGTTAACGGAGAAGTCCGTGCTAAACTTAAAGCACGGACTGACGCCTACAACTCAGGTGATCTGGAGTAGTACAGGAAGTCCAGGTACATGCTCCGGAGAGCTATTAGCAGTGCTAAGAGACAATACAGGGACAAAGTGGAGTCTAACTACCAGGGCTCCAACACCAGAAACATGTTGGCTGGACTTTAAACCATCACAGACTACAAAAGACAAGCCAGCAGTGCTGAGGTAATGTCTGCATCTCTCCCAGATGAACTCAGCACCTTCTATGCACGTTTTGAGAGCAACTCCCTGGCTGAGAATGTACAAAAGGCCCAGAACTCCTGCCCACTGGTAATATCCAGGGCAGATGTGTGTGGATTGCTTAAAAGGATTAACACACGCAAGGCACCTGGACCTGATGGCATCCCTGGCCGAGCTCTCAAGGTTTGTGCAGATGACCACATGCTTCAGGGAGACCATCATTGTTCCTGTCCCCAAAAAGTCCAAAACCCTCTGCCTGAACGACTACCGCCCAGTAGCACTCACCTCCACCATCATGAAGTGCTTTGAGCGGTTAGTCAAAATCTTCCATCATCTCCTCCCTTCCTGACTCACAGGACCCACTTCAGTTTATGGTGGAGAGAGTCAGCAGCTTTAGGTTCCTCGGGGTTCACATCAGCGAGGACCTGACCTGGACTCACCACACAGACTCCATCACAAAGACAGCTAGACAACGGTTCTTCTTCCTCTGCAGGCTGCAGAGGCTCAACATGGACTCCAGGATACTCTCCAACTTCTTCAGGTGCACCATAGAGAGTATCCTGACTGGCTGCATCACCGCCTGGTATGGCAGTTGTACCGCCCTCAACCGCAAGGCTCTACAGAGGGTGGTGAAAACTGCACAGCACATCACCAGGATGGTGCCACCATCCATGGAAGACGTATGCACCCAGCGGTGTAGGAAGAAGGCCAACAGGATCAGACCCCAACCACCCCAGCCACAAACTGCTGCCTTCCAACTTTTGCACTATTTTATATCTTATGTCTTAAGTTCTCCTTTTCCTTGTGTGATTTTCCTTATACATTTTTGAGCAGTGTTGGAGGGAGATTTAAGAATTTCATTGCCAATGACTGCTTCCATGTAATTGTTGTGCATATGACAATAAGGATCTTGAATCTTGAATCTAAAACATACGAACATGAACATTCCATCGTCAGTTTATAAATACGGGTATTGAATTGCATACCTGGGCCAGACGTTGCGAAGCACATCTGGTTAAAAAAGTCAGTTTGTGAATATGGGTATTGAGTTGCATACCCGGCCAGGTGTTGACTTGCACATCTGGTAAATATTGTGTGCCATGGAAGGGAGTTTCCCTGTCCGAAATAAAGAAAAATATGGGTATTGAGTTGCATATCCGGCCAGCTGTTTAAAAAAGTGTGAATACGGGAATTGAGTTGCATGCCCAGCCAGGTGTTGAGTTGCACATCTAGTGAATATGGTGCACAACGAAGGGTGCACACCTAGACAGGAAAGAGTTACGTGGTCTCTGGCTTGACTTCTTAAAGAGGTGATTTCTGTAGGAGACAGGATTGGGCAAATCAAAGAGCAAAAGTAAGGCATTTGCCAACACAATAAAAAGATAAAGACAAAGTGCCAAAGGGCGCATGGGGCAAATATGCCTATAATCCTAGATAATCTCTCAGGCTGGACAGAATCAGTGCGCCCACAGTTAGACAGTCCTTATCCGAGGAAAGGTACTTTTGACAATTTCCACAGGACACAGGTGAATGACATGGTAAACGGGGATATGGGAGATCCAAAATGGGATTATAAATACATGAAAGAGGCAGCCAGTGCATGGAAGAAAAAGAAAAAAAAGTAAACCATTATGGGATATGAGTCATTCATTAGCAAAATCTGTTATAATGTTGTACACTGATTCTGCTAAACAAACAACTTAATCGACCCCAGAAGGAGATGAAGATGATGAGTTGTTGTGTGCTGCCGCAGCTAAATTGTATCCAAACATAGAGAGAGAATTAAAGGAAAGCAGTTCTACACACTCTCTTTTTTCCCTATCTTAGACTGTTTAGAACTTTTACAGTGTTTTGTATTTTGTGTGCATTTTTACAGTTTACAGTTCATTTCTGTTCAGTATTTCCCTCTGGGTGTGATGGTTTAAAGCACAACGGATGATGTGTATGTAGGAGAGTAATGCTTGCAGTCCATTCTAACTTACTTGGACATAAGAGGACTTACTACACTATACTATTACTATATATACTTTATATATATATAAAGGTCACTGCACTTCAGGCAGTAAGGAGAATCGAGGGAATGCATTTGCAGACACAGTGGCTAAATATGCTGCTGCTCACTATCCTCATCCTCCTTTTATGCTCAAAAAGCAAGAGACAGCTTTCTCTGTGTTCCAAGCTGGTTACTTGGACAATAACATTGATCTGAAAATATTGCAGTCTAGTTTAGCTATTGGCACACTAAAGGTGTCCAGACTCCCTCTGAAGATGGTTTGCGATGTTGTTCAGAAGGCAGGTTTAGCTTTACCCCAGTGTATTTTACCTATTTTTTTCTGCCATTTCCATGGTGTTTCTCATGTTGGACAAAAGGGAGGTAATAAGGCTCATAAAACAGCAATTTTGTATTTCAAATGTTTCAGCAACAGTGAAGCTTATTTTGTCATCATGTCTAACCTAGGCTAGAGCAAATGTAACAAGACAACCAGTGTCACATGACTCTCTACCACCTCCTGATGGTCCATTTCAACACTTGTAGATAGATTTCACACACATGCCTTACAGTTGAAATATTTGTTTGTAATAGTGGATCAATTTACCAAATGAGTAGAAGCTTTTCCATGCTCGAGAGAAAATGCTAGTACAGTAGCAAAGATCCTGGCTAAAGAAGTAATTCCAAGATATGGAATACCAACCATGATAAATAGTGGTAAAGGCACCCATTTACATCACAAGTAACTCAACTATGTAAATATCTCACCACTGAATGGAAATTCCACATTCCATTGCATCCTCAGTCATCTGGCATGGTGGAAAGAATGAACAGAACTATTAAGGAAAAACTGACCAAAATTATGATTGATTCAGGTAAATCTTGGGTAGAAATGATGCCTGCTGTCCTAACTGAGATAGGAATGACTCCAAATCTGACTACTAAAATATCTCCATTAGAAGCTCTGATGGGACGCCCATTCCCACCTTCTTGGGTGCAGGGAAAAGGGGGTCCATGTCTCCCAGGGGAGACGCAGCTTTAGGTGTATGCAGTCACCCTGATTGAAAAATTGAAAGGCATCTATAATGATATTTCCTCGTCTCTTCCTCTCCCTAGTGAGAATTCTGCACGACACACAAATCTCCAGTCATCCTCCTCCTGATCAACTGTTTGATCACTTGCAATTGGATTTCTTTGACCTAACACCATGGGAGGGAAGGAAATTTGTCTTGTGATTGTTGACATGCTTTCTAAATGAAGTTTTCTCCACAGGTAAAGGAGATGCCTCTGCGGTGTCAAAGGTGTTATTAAGAGAAATCATTCCCAGATGAGGAATTCCACGAAAGATCAGCAGTAATAATGGATCTCATTTTGTAAATAATGCTATTAACAAAAAACATTTTTGCAGAAGGGCTCGCCTTGGCAAAAGCTGACTTGCTGTGGAAACTATTAGTTTAGTCTTTCATGTTGTTTTGCCTGTCCTTGCTGTGTGCTGTTTTGTTATACTTCATGTATTTATGTCTGTCATTGTTGTGTGATGATGTGTATAAAATGTAATGTTGATTTTTCCTGTACAGTGCTGTGAAGAAGAATCCCCCCAACACTACCAACTAACTAACATGAGAGGACGGGGAAGAGCCAGAACAGGTATTTGTAATTCTCACAGTCAGACCTATGAGGACTGGGTTCGCTTCCCCCGAGAAAATCAAGTCCTTAGCTTAAAGCCTCCAGGAAGATGTAATGCTACAGTGTGCAAAATGTTGAGCTCTATACACACACAGGTGAAAGCAGCACTCCCACAGCCAACTGAGGGCCAGGAGAAGCCAGGAGAACGGATGCTGATAAAGTACCTGATGATGAGCACTATGGCAGTTAAGGTGGAAGGGAGAATCAGCTGGACATACGCCAGGCATTGCAGAAAGGTGCCACCACTCAGGTCGGAGGCCCAGGGAGAGAGTCCCGCTCCGCTCACAGACGAAGGACAGGCCGCTCTCACGTGGTTTAAAAACCTGCAGAGAGCCAATGGTTGCTACATATCAGGAAGAAGAAAGAAGAAACTTCAAGGGATAATATAAAATGGCAGACATAGTCATGCTGTGCTAAAGGACCCTTTAAGATCAAAGATTTGGCTTATACAATGCTTAAAATGCAACCACAATTGCTAAGGGACTATTCATCCTTGAACATATAGATTTTCACTTGCGTTGTATGTCCTCTGCATATAATCGTTTTGAGTATGGATGAATATAATTATCTGTAAACATGGAGAAATTGTTACTGTGTCATTAGGCAATAACTGCTTGTTTTGTAATCACCCTCGACTGAGACAACATGGTTCAAGAATGGAGTGGTTTTAGTTTAATTCTTTCTTTCTTTCTTTCAGGACAAAAGAGGGCAACTGTTGGGAGTAATTATCTCTCTGTGCTGCATTCCATACTTCTTCTTCTTCTAACACTCTGAGCACCAGTCTCTCTTGACCTTGGCTCCATAATTCATAACTGTAGCATTTGCTTCACTCCCAAGCTCATCCTATCTCTATTTATATATATTTATATATATTTATTACTACCATTTATACCTCCGTTTTATCACTTCTGCACACTTGCCTCAACAGTAATATATTTCTATTTGTATTATTTATATTCTATTTTATATTTTTATATTTTATTTTAGTATGTTATATTTTATTTTATATACTATATTGTAGTAGTATAGCAGCACTGGGACTTTAACTATACATGTATCACTCCGCTTTATAGATGTTCTAATAAACATTAATGACATTAACGGTCGTGAGGTTATCTGTCTCAGATTGTAACAAACTTTGTACCGTAAAGATGAACACATTTCCACAAATAACATTTAACTTAAATTATGAATGGTCATCAGAAGAGGACGAAGGGAAGGAAAGAAGCCTGGATACTACAGTGCAACCCTCCAGGTGTGTTCATATGACATCAGCCGATCTAGACAAATTAGAGGGTTAGGGTTAGGGCAAAAATGAGCAAAAATGAAGCTAACACCGTAAGGCAAACAACATGGGCTCTGAACTGCTTTCAGACTTGGTTAAGTCTCAAAAATATAAACATCGACATTCAGTCCGTTGAGAAGACCGAGCTGAGTACAGTCTTGAGGCAGTTTTATGGATCCATTCGGACAACTAAAGGGGAGCTCTACAGCATCAGCAGCTACCTTGGGCTTCAGGCTGGTTTAAACCGTTAAATCAACGAGCCTCCGGTTAGCCGTTCATGGAATTTAATGCATTCACATCAGCTAACAATGTTTTCAAAGGTGTTGTAAAAGAGATTAGAAGGGCAGGGAAAGACAAAACAACACACAACCCCCTGATTTCACCTGAAGACCAGCGCATCTTAAAATATTCTGCATCATTAAGTCCAGACAATCCAAAAGGTTTACTGAACAAGGTCTGGTACGATATTCAGTTGCACTTTGGACGCAGAGGCAAAGCGGGGAACCGGGCTCTCAAACCTGACTCATTCATCCTAAAACGTGACAAGAGTGGAGCAAAGTATTTCACCATGACATTTAATGAAGAAACAAAAAATCATAAAGACCTACTGGAGAGAGACAAAGAAAATCGGAGGGGCGCTATGTTTGAAGAGCGAGGAAATCCTCTCTGCCCGGTAGCTTCTCTCGAAAAATACCTGAGCAAAATTCCACCTGAAGCCAAAGCCCTCTATCTGCAGCCCAGGAGAGTAACAGCTCCGACAGACAGCTTCTGGTATACTGCCGTTCCCCTGGGAGTAAACCAGCTGTCACAGATGTTACCCAGGGTGTGCAAAGAGGCAGGGACACACACGTCTTACACCAACCAGCCTGAGAGCCACTGCCACACAGAAACTGTCTGATGTGGGACTTGAGACGAGGGAGATCATGGCAGTGAGTGGGCATAGGTGAGATGCAAACATACAAAGACTATGATGTGAATTGTGATTTATAATGATCAGTCGCAGAACATAAAAAATATAAACAAAAAACTTGTTTGTCTTGCAGGTCTGACAGCTCGCTAAAAAGTTACTGGAGACTATCCATGGAGAGCAGGAAACGATGGAGCAACGTACTGGAAACAAACAGATAAATGTACAATATACAGTACATACATAGATAAGTAGCTGCTGCGGTAACGTAGGCCTACCTAGCTTACACAAAGTAGCAAGCTACAGTAGTGTGGAGGGGAATGTTTATGTGTTGCTTGGCAACAGTCAAGTCCCAGTCCAGTTGCGGAACCATTTGTGTTGGTGGAGCCAAATAAATGATTAAATAAACAAAAATCATAATTTGTTGTAGCTTATTATTGTTAACTAATAAATTGCGCTTGTATAACTGTTGTATAAAAGCAATATCACACTCGCGGTTGTGCTGTTGTACTGAATATCAGCACAGCTGTGGTTATCTTCAGAACTCGGCCTGCGGCCTCATGCCTATGACCGAATCACAGCCGTGCTGATATTCAGTACAACAGCACTCCTGCTCGTGTGATATTGCTTAATTAGGATTCTGTCCATGAATGTAAGGCCTCAACCCACTGAAAATTGCAGCTGAGACCGCATGGCTTTTTGACAAAATGAGCCCTTAAGCCTCCCATGTCTCCCAGGATCCTCCATGTTTTTAACACCTGGGTGTGGAACTCCACCCATGTACCCAGCTTTCAGCTACCATTGGTCGAGCTGGCACATGACCCATGACCTCATCAGGTCATATAAAGCCCCAGCTGTATTATTCTTCTCCTGGACTCTCAAGCTGAGGGGGCAGCCCAGCTGCTCTGGACAGAGGTCCTCCCCACAGTCTTGCACAAAGTAGACACACTTTCTTAAGGCTGTAACACAAGGGCCTGCCTAGGATTCCTGTTTAGCCAAGCATCACTAACAGGAATAAACCAGTTTAGTTAGTGCCAGCAGCTACAACACAAGTCTGCCAGCTATCTTACAAGCAACAGGGGCGACAAAGCAAGTTAGCACCAAGCTGCTAACCTTGCAAGGACAACAAAAGGAGCGACCAGTTTTCCTCCGGCCTGTTTTGGAACACTGCACAGCAAGGACTGCTTTGGACATCAGAACCACAGTTCTTCTCAGCCTGGTTCATCAAACGGATTTGCCAGCTAAGAAAGGAACACACCAGAGGACCCCTTTCCAAAAGACTGGTAACGCTGACTTCAACTGGGCATAGCACAGCATAGCATAGCATAACTGTGTACATGGCTAAGCACAGGATGGCTTAACTGTTAATGTACATGTATTGATTTGGTTTATCTTTATTCATTGAGCATTATTGTTGAGATGTCTTTTCATTGTTGGGTTATTGGTTAGCCACACCGCTAAGTTGATATTAGTTCTGCTTCACGCATGTACTAGCTGGAGTTACATCTATTAGGCTAACTATTATGTCTTGCATGCAAAACTAACTACCTTTTTTTAAGCTGGCCTTAGGGTTAGGGTTTATCTGTATATAATACTTTTAGTTAGACTGCATCGTGTGTTTTACTTTTGTCATCTTTAAATAAATGATGATGATACATGCTGGTTTTTATTGTTGCACAGGAGTGAATGCTGCCAACCTCTTCTATGTAGAACTCCAAAATCCTTCAACTTTATTAACTATTAAAATGGTAATTTTGGTTGTAGTTATTGAGTTAATTATTAATCAGAGTTACAAATTGATATTTTAGTACCCTTTTATGAGACTGAATCAGTAAATTGGCTATCATTTTTCCCTTTACGAAGGGTGGTTGCCCGAGGTTGGACTGAGTGTAATTTAAGTCCTATTATTTAATATAAGTAATGATTTTTAATAATTCTTAATTATTTCTTATAGCCATACCCTTTGGTATCCTGTAAACCATTTATCCCCAACAACATTGTCAGACCATAAAGTATGATTCAATAGTATATCTCCTCAATGCTCCCGCTATGGACAATTGGTTGGCAATGGTGGTTTTAGATAAAGTTTTCCTGGCCTTGATAGCTGCATCATACAGTATGTACAGTATACAGTATACAGTATATTTGGTAATGTTTCTATGTTCATCAAGTCATACCATATAGCCCTTAAGAGTATCAAGTTTTCTTCCATTCTCTTTTAAAACAAAAACTATTGGTACTTTTCCTTTGTAGCAATATATTGTTTAATAGCTATTAAAATATGATAATTATGATAATTCATATTCATCACTCAACTTCGGCTATCAGAAATAATCAGTATTGATATTAAATGACAGAATTTAACCTAAATTAAATTCACCTCAGGGAACCACCCTTGAAAAAGGGACAAAGATAGCCAATTAATTAATTCAGTCTCGATCTAAAGGATGCGACGGAGTTCTGGACTCGTGTACAGTGACTACTTCAGACACACAAAACCACGTGACCATCATTCATTAAACCACTAACTATACACAGAACTAACAACTACTCAACACAAATAAATGAAGAAATGCAACCATGGATAAATGCTACATGAATAAATACACAGAATACAACCATGAACAATTAATAAATGAATGAGGACCATTGTATACAAGATGATGCAGAGACTGAATATTTCACAGTATATCATTATTATTATAAATATATCAAATTGTGGTATCATCATTATAAGCATATTAAATTGTGGAAACACAGGAGATCGCTAAATGGATAAAGTTTTAAGATTAACCTGTGAGATCACCTTAATGTACCGTTCAGCAACTGACAGAGTATTGGGAAGCATNGGGGGGCGAGACCATTTAACCACTCTCACCAGATAATAAATGAAGACTGGTGTTTACATTTAAGATGATCAAAGATTTCCTGGAGGAGAAAGAAGACAACACGGGATTAGAAACTGACTGATGAACCTTGGAGCCAGATTTGAGATAACAGACTCCAGAACTCAAACCTACATGAAATTCCACAGACGAACATTTCTCAAAATGGGATTAAAAGGGAAAATAATCCAACATTACTGCTGGGCCGACAGAACCGGAATGTAGAACCACAATACTAAAATGTGTGTCTGAACACATTACTTTACGACCACTCTGTAACGCCCCCTGGAAACTCAGACCCCCTTCTGCTGATGACATCTCACTGTTTCACAGAAACATTTATGCTCCTAAAATGTTAAAATCACAATGACTTTATGACTTCTCTCACTGTTTGAATGTGTACATTTGTATTCTTCACTATATTAGGAGTTTGCTAGTGTTTATGACCAAATTCCATAAGTTGTATGTATATTAAAGTCATGTATTAATAGCCAAATGAGAGAGTCATTTAGTAAAATGGTAGGTAGTTATTTTAAATGTAAAACCCAAAGGCATGTGGCCTCTGACCTCCAATGGACACCATGCTCAAAAGGAGGCAGACCTTTGACACTGCTCCTAAAGGTAGTAGATGGTAGTAGATGGGTGACAAATTAAAGGAAAAAACCTGAATAAATGAGTGGAGAAACATGATGAATGCATGATGAATGCAGTGCACAGGTGCACTGCATGGTACTATGAAGCAATTAACATCCAATCATGCTCTGTGGCATGTATAAAAATGCTGAGCAGTTGATTTTGATTTTGTATCAAAATAGCAAGAAGAAAAGATCCAAGTGACTTTGAAAGAGGTTTCATTGTTGGGGCACGGATGGCTTCAGCAGCTTCACCCACAAAGACTGCTCAACTGGCTCGTTTTTCAATAGGAACAGTGATTAAAGTGGTATCTGCATTTAGATCTATGGGAAAGACATCAGTAAATTGTGGTCGACAGCGCACATTTGATGACCATGATGTGATATGTAAGGAAAAACAGAGGAGCAATTCTTCCTCAGGTGACTGAGAATGTCAATGCAGGATGCACTTGGGTCCACTTGTCAGTTTAGAGGGAAGGCTCACTGCAGATCAATACAAACTTGTTCTGAGTGATCACCTTTATCCTATGATGAAACCTTTCTATCCTGATGGGAGTGGTCTCTTCCAGGATGACAATGCCCCCATCCATAGGGCACAAGGGGTCACTGAATGGTTTGATGAGTATAAAAATGATGTGAATCATATGCTATGGCCTTCGCAGTTACCAGATCTCAACCCAATTGAACATCTATGGGACCGGGGATTTTGGACCGACGTGTTAGGCAGCGCTCTCCACCACCATCACCAAAACACCAAATGAGTATGAACATTATGAGACGATTTACAAAAGAGTGTGAACATTTTATTCAAAATATTTTAACATTAAAGAAATCTATTTAACAGTAATGTCTCCTCTATTCAAACAACGGCTCTCTTTTAAAAGTCTGTGTGTCTGTGCTTGGCGCGACAATATCACAGCATCATGTTCCGTCTAACATCATTATCTTATCTTTTAATATCACAATCCAAATCATATCCATAACGTTAACTACTCTTATGGAGCACAGAGCAAAGTTTTGCAAGCAGGCATATGGAGAATGGAGATGTCAGATCCATGGAAAAGAGACAGCAGACTTTGTAATTAAGGATTTAAAATTAAATTAATTCAATCGTCGAAACAGCATTATGATCCGATCCAATAGCTTTACGATCCGATCACCAATCGGCACAAGTCTAACAGGCTATTGAAGACAGCATTGGCTATGACTAGACGGCAAATGCTACACTAAACTGCACTCCAACCTACCGGCACTTCATTCAATATGGACACTGGTGGAGTTATAAAGTTTTGCCGACAGTTTGAGGATCCAGTGGAGTTACAGGTTTGAGTCACAAGCTCTTTCTAATACTTTTCATTGGTTAAATATTTGCAAAAACCACAGACAGACGTAAAGGGTGACCAACAGCATTGATTTATGAAAAAAAAATAAAATTACAAAATACAGAGATACGAGGTTTCCACCCGACAGCATCAGGGTTGTTGCTCTTGTTGTCTGTAAGTTACTCTCAGTCACTTTACGCATGTGATGCCTTGTTATTTCTGTGGTTTTTACCTAAGGCCAAGTTGATTATTTCCCAAAGTTAATTTGTGGGTTATAAACACTCTTGACTGATCACAGAGAGCAACTGTTTATTGGTATTATTAGGCTGACTGTGAAATTATATCACTGGACGAATAATTAAAGTGGTTCCGCTTAGTAATTCTGATTGACGCTATACTTCCCAAACTTAGATAATTTTCCTCATCAAAGGTAAAGGGTTTCTTGTATACTAAAGTTGTGTCAGCTGGCAATGAAGCTCTCTCTAATTTTCATCTGTTGTCCCGGGGCAGTCAAAGCCCAAACATAAATATTAAAACACTGAAAAGTCAATCCTCAATAAAAGCAGCGAAAAAGATATGCAGATACAAACCGAGCCTGTACTACACAGAGACAGGAAAGACGAGACAGACAACTCTTAAGACACATAAAACCAACAATAACATGACAACACATTCAACAGATAACTGACAACACAGTGTTAGCACAATCAACAAATAGCATGACAACACAATATTATTATTATTAGGCATAAAACATAATAATGCATAAAGCATTAAACTAGCCATGGGGTAACTTGTACCATTACAGCAGACAGTTTAGATGCAACTTCATCTCTGTTGTTGCCATGCACATAGATAACATCTGGACATTAACGTCAGAGCAAACTGATGGTAGATCATCTATGTACAAGCTAAACAAGAGTGGGCCTAAAACAGACCCTTGCGGGACACTGGTAGAGGACTTGATAAAAACTGAGTATTGTTGGTATATCCAAACACACTGGGTTCTGTCCGAGAGGTATGATTTCATAAATTTAAGTGCATTAGGGGAGAAGCTAAACCTGGAGAGCTTAGCTATAAGGACGTTATGGTTAACAGTATCGAAGGCTTTTTTTAGATCCAGAAATACAGCTCCAACAACACCACCCTTGTCTATCACTGATTTAATGTTTTCTATAAAGTAACAGTTGGACGTCTCTGTGGTGTGTTTTGCTCTGAAGCCAAACTGCATAGGGTGGAAAGAGAAGGGGCTGTTGTGAAGATGGAAGATGAGCTATTCCGATTGTGTGCATGTGCATTATTTAGGGATATTTGAGTAACTCACAACATGTCTGTTGAGTCTGTCAAAGCTGTGAGAGAGTCTGCAGGGTATCAAAAGCAGTCCTAATATATCAGGCTACAAACCTGTACTTCTGATGAAGAGTCCTCAAAGACAATTGTGTGCCAACAGTATGTCTCTGTGGTGGGTTGGTCTGGCAGTCAACACCCCTTGTTGCAGGTAACTGTTGTGATGTGCTGGCCCGTATGCAGGAAACAGCAGGAGGTTACACCAACTTCATCTCATATATGTAGTTATGGCAACAGCTACAAACAGTGCAAAAAATGCTAACAAATAATTTTTATCAAGTATGGGGGACGAAACTGATTACACAGTGCATTTGAGTGTATCTTGCGTAGGGACCATCATTTTAGGGGTAATGCCATTTGCCATTGCCATTGCCAAAGGAGTGAAATAGTACACCCAACATCACTGCATGCATCGGTCAGCGTTTCTCTACATTCTCCTGTGCTCCTAGCTGCTGAGGTCTTCGATCCTGTTAACATGCCAGCTGAAGATGACATCAGTGCCATTGAGCAGTATGGACACAGTAAACTGTGTAAGCTTTGTGAGCATTTCGAGCCACTTCTCACCAGTAATGTGGCTGAGTTAGAGAGGGAGTGGTTGAAAGCCAAACATTGTGCAGCACCACAACAGGGAGGCCTTCCTTGTGCCATGGCAGAGGATGCTGACTGAAAAGGAGAACAAGTAACCCAACTGACTCCATCTCACGTCTCAAGTGAAGCAGCAGTTTTCCACAATGAAGTGACTGCAAGGAGACTGGTGCTTAAGGCTGAAGACCTCAACCATCGAGGATCTCCTTTTAATCAATGTATTTTATTTGGAGTGGTAATGCCAAAGACTTAGGAGAGTTATATGCTTTCATGAATTCAAGAAATGAATCTATCAAATTCTCATTGTGTTATGATCTGGAACGCAAACAGAGGGAAAAGAGGGAACCTCTTTACACACTTAAGTATATGAAAAGGACACTGATAGAAATACCTTTCTACAATTCAGCAGTTATCATTCACCAGCATTAAAAAAAGTCTACCATATAGTCAGCTACTGAGGATTAGACGCATTCGTGATTCTAATGATTCTTTTGAGTCACAAGCTAAAGACCTTTAAAGTGAGGGGATATGGGGATGTATTATTAGACCATCTTAGTAGGGTACACCAAGTCCTGCAGTCTGATTTACTCTAACCTAATTCTGGAGATACCTCTTCTCTGGGTCTTGCATTTGTATCTACCTATAGTCCTATATCTAAGTCAGGCAAAGAACTAGTGAGTAGATGCTGGCACATATTGAAAAGTGACCCTCAAATTGCTAGTTCATTTCA
>NTHP01000175.1:931485-943795 GCA_003416845.1 Oplegnathus fasciatus | reverse complement strand
ATTTTCCTTGTCATAATTGTATACATTGTTATTCTATGATTAAGGGTAATCAATTCACCCATCCGAAGTCTGGTGTTGACATTAAGGTGAGGGGTAGAATCACATGTAACACAAAATTTGTAGTTTACTTGTTAAAATGCCCATGTAACTTATATTATGTTGGGAAAACAAAACAAGAGTTAAAAACCACAATCTGTGAACATAAGTGTTCTATCCGCAATCATTAAGATAAATCATCGGTGGCTAGGCACTTTAATAGCCATAACCACAGCTTGAGTGAACTACAGTACATGAGCATTGAGACAGTGAAAATGCCACAGACAGGTGGTAATAGGGACAGAATCCTTCTCCAAAGGGAGGCGTATTGGCGTATTTTTTTGATACCCTCATTCCCAAAGGGATGAATGAGGAGATTTCATTTGCCGTGGGTTTTTTTCATGTTTTAGTATCCTTTTCAGTATCCACCATGAGACTCTGTGCCTGGATATATTGTGGCTGCCCCTGTTGGGATGTACCTGTTGTGCTGGTTGCAGTTACCTATAATTAACCCCACCTGTGCATATTGATTATGAAATTGCCAGAATACACGCTGAAGAAGGGCGTCTTGCCTGAAATGTCCGTGTGGCAATATTGGAGTGCTGTCCTAGTCTTCCTTTTCTTTTTCTAAAAACGTGTTTCCAAGATTCCTCTCTGTTTGCATCTTTCCCTGTATCTCCTCTCACATCTCTAGTTATGAGCGCATTCACATGAAAGAGGCGGTGTTTGTAGCATTTGGCCAATCGCAAACATGGACAAGTCTACTGGCAGCAGAGCGGCATGTTTTAAAAAAAGAGGAACAAACTACAATATTAGATAAATATAAAATAAATATGAAGAAGTGAAACACATACTCCAGCTAAAAGCAACACAGCTGCAGCTTCCAAATGCAGGAAGGGCAAAAAATCACAGACTGTGTGAATGCGTAACTTAATAGGCTTATAATATCACTGCCCATCATTAGGGCACGAGTAGATCTGACTATAATTACATTTGTGTATTTCATTAAATGAATGTGTTGCTTAGATGTATTCTTATGGTGTGTATGACAGTTTTGGCCTTATTCTTCCAGCTGCAACCCCAAAGCGGTAAGTAGGCTTACTTTCATATCATGTAAGTACAACAAGTACAAGGCTTTAGTGCTTCAATCAGTCTCTGTTGTAGGATGATATTGGGATACGAAAGCACAATGAAATGGCTTTGACATTTGACAGCCAGCAGGGAAGAAAGATGAAATGAGCAAAGTAACGCAAGGCAATGCATCCGGTCTCTGAACACTCTTGCCCTCTCACGATCCGGGCACCAAGCTCCAGGTATCGATTTCTCTACAAAACTGCACTTAAAGCTTGGGTTAGCAATGTCTTTTAGAAGCATTTTTTGTTATATTTGTTGAAATGCTCTTTACATCCTGACAGCAATCAATAAATCAAATGCTCTAACAAATAAAAGAAAAAAAACAACAGTGTCTGTGGCTGTCACAGGACTGTAATAAGCCTGTCTGCTCAGGACGGGCTACCTGTCTGTCTACCTACGTACCTGCCCACCTGCACGCACTCTGACCCTGCGCTCATTGCGCAAGACCGGAGTCTTCCACAAGGCTAGGCGGCTAAAGCTAGCGAACTAGTCACACAAGAATGTCAGAGAAAGAAAAGAAAGACAGAAGAAGAAAAGGCTACGACCAAAAATAGGTTGGATAAAGCAAGAGGTCAAACCAGAGTCAACATCAGTATGGATTTTCAACGATGGCGAGAGCTTTGGGCAGTATAACTAAGTATACGTTCTGTAAGATCCTGAATTGTTACCCCCTTATTCCATAACTTCACATCTTGTTTCCACAGTACCTACATACTGTATATGTATTGGTACGTACTGTAATGTTACTGGTACACCGTTAGTACAAAAGATTACTCCATAACTCCAGAGTAATCACGCTGTACGCTGCGGCTGTAATCTAAAGTGTTACAGTTGTAACACGTGTCAATGTATTTTCTGGTCGCTTGGCCATTTGGGAATCAACAAAAAAGAAGAGTCATGGAGGAGGATTTGGAACATTTCCTGCAGTGGGTTGCTAGTGAATTCAACCAGGACCACCAGGTCAGAGTCCGCTGTGAGACTCTGAAGTCTTCTCTACAGATGTCCCTCACTTATGTGAAAACTGTGCCTACAGTACTGCCAAGCACTGATTTAATGTCTTAATATTTGAGGCCAATCTCATAATAAAAGTCTATCAATCTCTCCCACGGGTGCGTGTGCTCCATTGTTGTGGTTGTTTTCATGGTGCTGAGATGACCCGGCAGTAGACTGATATAATGAAAAAGTTTTGCGAGATCTCTCAAAAGTTTTGTGGGATCTCAAAAATACATGTTTTGGGTTTTTTTACCCTCGATTTTTTTTCTTCCATGTCCTGTCTGGGGCTCCATACTCCTTCATCATTTAATATTTAAAAATAAATAAATAAATAAATAAATAAGGCACATAACAAGCATATCAGAAACATTTTTTGTCAGGTGAAATGGCAACATGTTGAGCTGTTCTTGATTAACCATCTATGACGAGTTTAGCGCTTTAAAAAGTAATTATAAGGTTGAAAGCAGGATGAAAAAGTAACTAGTAACTCATTTACATCAAGTCTAAAATGAGGATTAGCATTTAGCTCCACAGCAAAACTAAAATGGATGATTGACTTTCTCTCTTTCTGTCTCACACAAAAAGACACTCTGAATAAACACTCTATAAGCTGTTGTAGTTACTTTCAAATAACCTTTGCAAATATGGAAATGACATTAAAAATATTTCTTCTAAAAGCATATGGTCTTTTCTTTTTCCTGTGTTCTCCAGCCAACACCTTGTGCCCTGCACCCTCAAGCAAACGAATAAATGACAAGGAGAAAAGAACACGGGAGAGAAGTAAAATTCCATCTGTCTGAATCCTAATGAGGCTTCACAAGCTGCAACTGTGTCTTTCACAACTCCAGAGGTGAAACCGTGAGATCCACCCCAAATGGCTGGGGAGACGTCAAAGGGAATTGTTTGTGTTTCTACCACTGCCAGGAAGGGAGGGATGGAGAGGAAAACAAACAGAATGTCTCCACCTGTACACCAGACATGAGCTGGACTGTTTTTGGAATCCAACCAAGGGTAAAATATCTCAACAGATGCCTCACTCACGCCAGCCTGTCATATTCACAGAGGGCAAAGGTCAAGTGGACAGCAGCATTCCAGCGCAGCTGCCTCCTGTCATAGGGAATTTAATTTTCATCATGTGTACTTCTGCTCGATTATAATGGGCCACGCATGCTTGCCCACCCAATCCTGAAATTCTATTCAATACCCACGACTTCCCCCAAGCTGCAATCTGAGACCTTGTTGTTTGTGTGTGCTGTGTAATTGCTTCTACCTGCACTGGCATGAAAATATCTTTTATCGAAAGCTTGTTATTTCTGATATGAATCATTGGAATAATCTCTGAAGTGTGATGAGAAGCTGGTGTTTGACATTACTATTGCACACCTGAGATCTGATTCCACTTATTTATTATGGACATGAGTTTGGTGCATGCGAAAGCTTAGACTGTCAACAGTTCAAAAGTAGCCTGGTTAAAGCACACCAGATCTGTGTAATAATGGACCACAGCAGGCTGCATACAGTGCCAGGTGTTTGACTGGATGTTTCCAGCCAGTTGCTTCTCCATCCACAAATACACAGTGGGAGTAAACAGTCCCTGTATATTAGCCCCACAAACCAGCCCCCCAGAAATCAATTAAACAGTAATGGGGAAACAGAACCGTCCTGATACACAACCATAATATCACTTCTGTGGCAAAATAGAAAATGCTCTAACCAGCAGCTGTTGGCAAGAGAGTTTCATTCCTGCCTTCCCAAACAAGCCTGATTCCAACATCAGCAACCAACTCATACCTGACAAATTTAACCCTTTCGTGCATGAATTATTATCACAGTTTTTCTATGTGTATCCACTCTTCTTTAGGCTCACAAAAAGGTAGGTGTGAATGTGAGTGTGAGTGGTTGTCTGTCTCTATATATCGGCCCTGTGATTGACTGGCGACCTGTCCAGGGTGTACCCTGCCTCTCGCCTGATGCTGGCTGAGATTGGCTCCAGCGCCCCCGCAACCCTCTAAGGATAAGCGGTATGGATAATGGATGGATGGATGGATTTTGATGTGTCTACTCTGGTGGACAGCACCAAGACATACATTGAGACAAAATGAACCCTGAAAACTACTTGTTCGATGCGATTGTACAGCTTTACTGAAAATGGCTTTGGTGCTGATCAACAATCTTTCTTACTTGCTGTAACTAAATAAAATTTCCAAAAGTTCCAAATCTGGTTGGGACTCACTAAAACAGGATGAGGCCATGTCAACTGGCTCATCCTCAACGCCCCAAACATCCTCTGCTCCACTGTCACTACTAGAAGGACTTTGTCATTTTTTTGGCTGCCGTACATCATCACTGTTGTCAGTGTTCTCACTTTCTGTCAGATGGAATCTACAGCACTGTCCTGAAGACCTCCCTATCATGTGCTGCTCTTAAGTTCTACTGAAAATATGATGATCAATATGCTACACACACATTAGTCCTAAGTTACACAAAATATTGTTTTTATAAGGAACACACAGCAATCAACTGTTCTACAAAGAATTTACAATTTACAGTTGCTTGCAATACCTGGCTAGTACCTATGGAGGTGTGAAGTAGTTATGTCACAAATATGGCACCATGTATTGTGCATCAGTTGACATATTTGACCATCAAAATAAAAAAGGAGGCAAGAGAGAGAGAACATCGTCCTCTGGAGGTCCGCCAGCTGACTGAACCTCTCATCTTTAGGACTGGGTATTGAACCTCAATATGTGTTTTGGTACTGACTGAGAGATGTCCGTAGCACATCAAAACTGTCAAGTGCCAAAAGTTTGAATTTAACTGAACTCAATTCAAGAAAAGTTCTTGTATGGCTGCTTGTGTTTCAACAACATTTGAGACCTTTGGCTTCTTTTGTTAAATGAAAAAAGGTACTGGTATCATACCAAAAGTCATATACTGTATTGGCACAAGTACTGAAACATTTCAAACAATAACAAGCCCTACTCATATTTCCCTTCAGGGCCTCACATTCTGTCTGCTCTCTGTTCCCTGGTATCTCTGTCCTGTCTGAGGTCAGCTCCTCTGTTAGGGTCTTGACATAATGTATTATCAGCAGCAGAATAACTTTACATCTGCGTGAGCGGGTGTTTTGCTGTGAAGAGAGTGAAGACACTGGGCCTCACGGCAATGCACTCACAGTTAAATCAGTGTCAACTTTTACCTTGTTTGTCAGTCACCATTCAGTGTGCAACCCAAGGAGAAAGTTTTAAAAAACAAAATAAAAGAAAAAACTTCCTGTAACGATAGCGGTCAGTCAAGGTATAAGGCGGTCCGTGTGGGTGTGATCGTGTTGAAAGTGACCAATCATAAGAGGGCTAGTGCTTCCCTTGGTTTCCGCCCCCAAATGATCAAAAGTCAGGTTGACTTGCACAAGCAGAAACTCTCTCACGCGTGATGACTGCTTTGTGCACTTGCTGCTTAGTTCTATACGTGCAGGTGCCATTCTTTGCCTCACTCTGTTTTGTTTCTCACTCACAGCTGCCAGTACAACTCTCGGTTGTTGAATATGTGTACTTTATATTTACACTTAACTGCAGCACATGCTGTATATATCATAGTGTATTCATTTCACTCTGTTCATACTGTTAATACTGTTCATACGGTACATATCTCAGCGTATTCATATGTAACCCTCACTGTTATACATATATATACCTCTATACATTATGTACTTTAGCATCTAACCAGAAGAGCAAAAAAGACAGTAAAGTGCAGAGTAAACTGCATTTCGTTGTCTCAGTACTTGTACTCTGTGTAATACTTTACATGCTCTGTATCCTACTATTACTGTACACAGAACTCATGCAACTGATCATATGTATAGAGCCTCAGGGTTCATCCAACCATGCATCCATTCTCTGTACTCCCTTATCCTTTGCAGGGTCACAAGGGGGCTGGAGCCTATCCCAGCTTACAATGGGTGAGACACTCTGTTCAGGATACACTCTGCTATATTGACAGACAACCATACATTATCATCATCACATCACTAAACAACCTAACCTGCACTGAGGAGGAAACCAACACAGACACGGGAAGGACATAGAAACTCCACAGAGAAAGGTCGTAGCCAGACGGTTCTGGATTGGAACGCAGGACCTTCTTGCTGTGGCGGTGCTAACCACTGCGCCAGTACAGCAGCAGAAAATGAACTGGAGGTGTAGTGCAATGACAGGTGTCTCTATCCAGAACTCAAAGAGGTACATATGTTTCTGTGACTCTGCAGTGACTAACATAATGCTAGGTGATAAAAGACTATATAGGAACTTAAAATCTATATGCTCATATCTTAGCTTTGTTGTTTCTTCCCAGAAAAGAGGTACTTTTTAGGTTGCCAGATATTCTTGGAAAAGGTAGTATGGTGTTTATATTTAAATAAAATCTGATCTGGCAACTCTGTCTATGCACCAAACACAAGAAAGAGACTGATCCATTAATATTGATGATAATTTAATTATTCCTGTGAGGAACAACACCATAAAATGCAAGTTTAGTCCAGGGTTAGGGGGGCCCTGTCTCAGTCTCAGTACGTGGGGGTATTTACTGGGCTTTCAGCTAGCCTTGACCTGCCATACCTGCTCAGGGCACACAGAGCAGCCTCCTGCTCCATCACCTTGTAATGATTACTAATGTCTGGTTATCCAGCAGCCAAACACCACCAACATCATGAGCTGTCCATCGGCTCTGCAACGAGCAGCTGTGTGGAAAACACAGTAGACGACTGCTGAGTCACATTCACGTCACCGTGGAAGAAGATAAAAACTTTGGATTAAATCTGAAATATAGCTGAGGTGTTTTTCATTCATTAAAATCAATCTGAATATATTAAACACATTAAAATCAAGGTTCTCTAATTATAGATGTAATTTGCAGCTTGCAGAGTTCAAACCTGTATAGTAAAGATAAAACTCATTCACACAATCATTACATTGGTTTGTTGAAAATGATAAGTTCTGGAATATTCAATAGATAGCATGTTTGCTTCTATCTATACACATCTGCAGAACAAAGTCAGTAACAAAACGGGCTTGAGGTTTTTATTTCTTTGCATTTTCAAGTTTTAGCATGTTGAAAAGCAGTATCAGTCACTTTTGGAGAGTACCCTCCATTTCTACTGTTAACCTATGTATATCGCTAGATGTTGACAAAGTGAGCAAAAGATGAGCAGTTTAGGCTTTTGACAGTTTTGAATTAGGTCATGGTCATGGTCTTTTATATACAGCATGAAGCAAGTTTCAAGTTTCAGGTTTAAGTTTAATTGTCACATATAATCATGCAGGGTATAATCATAGGGAAATGTGTGACCATTAGCTCCTCCAACTATGCAACAAAAACAAGTGTAAAATAGAACAAGAATAAGAAAGAAGAATAGACATACGCAATAAACAATAATGTTAACCATAGTGGCAACTTGAATAATAAAGCAAGTAAAAACAGTCCCAGGGCAATCTTAGGCAATGTTCTCAATCAGGATCGTAGTGGCCTGAAGAAGCTCTTCCTGAGCCTCTCAGTGCTGGCCTGGTGTATCCGGTATTTTCCTTTCTCGACCACAACAGGGAGAAAACGAACACCAGGCAGTCGCTGTTCATGATGGCCGTGGTGAAGGTCTCGGTCTGCCCGCAAGTCCCGATGAGCATGATGGTGGAGAACTGCTGGTGGCCACCACACGTCTCCTGCTTCTCCAGCACCAGCATGAAGAGGAAGCCGAAGCAGGTTGATGTACGTGGACAGGAACACATGTCCTCCCTGGTTGAATGGCGCTGTCCGGTTTAGCCAAGTTTCGGTGAAACAAAGGACATTAGAGTTCCTGATATCCCACTGGAAACTGATGAGGGCACAGAGGCCGTCCAGTTTATTGTCCAACGCCTGCAATGCCGAGACCACAGCCGGTGTTTAATCCNTCCGATGTTTACATTTGAAAACCTCGACCGGCCAGGCAGCAGAGTCGGCAGGAGGAGAGTCCACAAAGCTGTAAGTTGACCAGTTCCTCATCTTGACAAGCGACTCGCAGTCATATGCATCACTGTCCTGTCCAGCACCACTCACAAAAAGCACAACAATACTCGTAAAAAAAACGTAAAGAGCACAAATTTGCTCAAACTTAGCTTGTATAAGCTGCTGATAAACACTACTCATGCTCTGAGGAAAGCCTCTGGCTGAAACGTGTTAGCAGTGATGTTTTAATAAAATATGAAGCTTTGATTAAAAAATGCACATTTAGCACCCATGACAAGCAATCCTACAATTACATCCACAGTTTGGATGAAAAACACTGGCTTTAAAATGCTTAGAACTTTGTAACGTGCACTTGTATTGTGCAGTTTAATTCTGCTAAACTTTACACAAAACTGACATTCATTCTCTGAACATTTTCTGTTATGGTTTCCGCCATAACCCCAGTGTTTTCCCTTCCCTCTCGTCTCCTTCATTATCTCATCAGCACAGCAGTATACCTACCCCGGCTCTCCTTCCAGTCTTCGCCAGATTGTTCCATCACTCAGAGTGGTTCTTTGCTCCTCGTGTTTGCGCCGGTGCTAACCTGTTTGGTACAGGAGATCCTGGAGCACAGGAACAGCCAGCCTGCTCTTCCTGCACACCTGTCTGCCAACCTGCACACTCTCCACTGCCATTTCTGTTCCCTGTGTCATTCAAGCCTCCGAATACTTCAAGACCCCTGCAGCAGTTACCAGCCCTCTTCCCCTCATCCATCAGTCCTCGTCTAGAATTTTCAATAAATCTTTAAACCTACTACTCGAGTCTGTGTTCTGCATTTGGGTCCGCTATTTACTGATCCCAAACATTCTGGTAATTTTAAGCTCCATTTGATATCTGAAGAGGGCCAGCTGGAATCCTGAATTCCTTCAGCAACACAGGGCTTCACTTTAACACAAGGACATCAGCTTTGTGGCATCACAAATCTGCAGCCAAAAGCAGATGGTGTGGGTTTACTTAGTTCAGTTAAAGTAGTCTATGATTCTGGAGAAAGCTTGTTGATATTTGAACTCAACAGCCAAATAAATACACCCCTCCCTTCAGTGCTCCTTCAAACTTGCGTGAGTAACACAGCATTAGTTTGTCCTGTGCAAGAGCACAAGTTGTGACAAAGCGTTGGTATTTGAGGACCTAGGAATGAGAAAAAATTATAGATGTGTTCATGAGCAAGAAAATGCTAGCAGGGCCCCCCTCAGCACGTTATAGTATCACAATTACCCTTCCCGAGTTGATTGTATGTTTTAAAAAAACAAGTGTGCACACAAATTCTATATATAAATATTTATTCCTATAGCCTTCATTATAGAACTAACTGATTCTGTCCTGCTGCCTTCAGATGGCTGCATTGATTTAATGAAGTGAATTAAAACCTTGTCTTACAGTATAAAGCAGCTATGGACAACAGACAGACCACTATAAGAATTACTCATATTAATTTATTAATAAATGCAGACTGATTTACTGACATTCCACTTTACTGACAATTTAAATTAAATTAGTTTATTTATGTTTTAAGCATTATTGGGTTATTGCTGCACATTTGCTCCAAATATTTCGTCTGCTCTTGTTGACCAAATCAACACATTCAGCAAAGTTACGTACAAATGAGAGAAGAAACACTGTACAGAGAACAAAACACCTAATTTGTGCACAGAAACTCCGTAATTCCACCTCACACTACAACAATACATGGTTTCAATCACTTTACTTCTCCAGTAAATTACACTTATTTGTCAGGAGGTTGTCCTCATATTTGGTTGATGAAATGTATTAACTCTGAATGCTAATTCAATGTATATTATCTTGAATGAAATCATATCTTGACCATAATAAACTGCAAACTGCACAACTGACACCAACATCTGGTATGAATGGAGAGCAACCACTGTGTCCCCTCTCCTGTCAGAGCCTCCGTACTCTGGGGGTCTCAGATTAATGATCTGTGGTTCATTAGGAAGAAGGTGTCAGTCATTCCCTGAAGCCCTCTTAATAATCACAGGACACAGTGATTGTGAAGCCATACGCAAGAATATTAGGTTAATATTATGTTATATGTATTAATTCTGTGATTGAATTCTGTGTCAGATTTATTAGGCTTTCACTTTCACTTTCACACCTACAAATAATGTCTGACATAGTTGACCTGCCCCAGGCTTTTGAGTTCTTTGAGCAGTGTTTTAGCACCTCCTAGTGGTGGTTTTATTTGAACAGGAAGTAACTTGTCTGTACAGGAAATAGTTCTCATAAGACCTGAAAGCAGCCATTTCAGGCCCTAAAGTGAGGCCGTTTTTTGTGTAATCCCGTTCCACTATATGGAGCACTAAATAATTTTTACTTCATTACAAAGACCTATTGGTTTTGAGCGAGAAAATAAAAGTTCTCCATGTGTCATCCTGCAGTTTTAAAAAAAATCTGTGTCGCGTTTAAAGTCGGCAATAGTTCCTTCTTCACGTAATCATATTTTCATCATGAGTAATGAGGTTTCCACAGACCAATCATCGCGCGCTTCCTGCTAGCCCAATCCGTTGGCTGTTTTTAGAAACCGGAGGCCAAGATATCTGCACTGTTGTTGTCAACTTCGAGTAGCGACGAAGAGGAAACTACGGCTGGACCTCCTTCCAAAGTTCGTAAAAAGTGTAAGAAACAATGCTATATGCATCTCGCATCTGTAAAGAAAAAAGGGACAGAGGATTTTACACAGACACGGTGAGACCCATTCAGAAACAGCATCAAATGGTGGCTTGACTTGTATGGAGAGAGTCAGAGAGTGGCAGAAACATACAAACACTGTATAGAAATCGAGTTTGACAATATTAATCATTATTATTAATTATTATATATAATATAACGTTTAAAAAATCCCATATGCTGGGTACCATGTTTACCTTTCAATTACAATTACATCATGTAGCTATTTAATATTTATTGTACAGTCAATAAACATTGTTTTCCATACAGCTACAAGTACATACGCATCTATAGCATATAATGGAGTAGGGAGACTCTGCATCAAGACTCCAAAGAGTGCCACTTTTAAAACAAAATGACCATTGTGTTGTATTAATTACAGTAATAATGTGTGGAAGGCTAAGATAGAAAATAATTTGTACAAATGATAACTACTGTAGGCTAAACCGTGTATGGATCCCTCTGGACCAAGTAACTAATTGTGACAGTAATATTTCAATTTATTAGAACTATGTTGTTTGTAAAGTGCAAGTCCATTATTATAATTTAATATACATTTAATGTAGAAATTCAGACATTTTGGTTTATTTAAAATTCATGTAGTATGTAGCAGAGCGCCATAGCTACCTTGTCATTGCACTCGCTCAAACACTATTGAATTGTTTATGTATTTTGTTGTGTTTTCTTGTTAAGCTCTTGATTTATGAATGCATCTACAACACATCTTATTAAGGGCACAACAAAGATGATCCTTGACTCTTATGCATTCATTGGACAGAGTTTGGCTTGCTGTTAAATTGTGTTGCCACATAATGGAACAGTCCATTGACCTTTTTTTTTTNTTTTTTTTAAATGTCGCTGTGTTCCTCAGCAGTTGCCCGTTACTGTTGCCATATCGGGCAACCTTTTGTCTCCATGCTGTAAAGCAGATACAGCAGCAATATGCAGTGTAATAACCTACAGAATATGTGTGAGACATGCAACGTACAACCATAGACTGTATATAAAAATGGACGATGCGTCTCCACTTCCTCCCACTGTACATATGAAGCCAAAATATCCCGGGTACGGGCGCTGCCATCTTGCGCTGGTGACGTCATTTGGAGCCAGAGTCTGCACAGTAGTGATCCAGGAAGGAGCCGCAGTATCAAGGTCCCGCCCATACACCCGCCAGACTCGATCGGTAATCAATAATTAGTAACCGCTAGCTAACGATCACCTGCTAAAGTTAAAGTTACAGCTCCTCTCGACGTTCCTAACGACGTACAATTCCCGAAAAGACATCTGCAGGTGCCTCCACGACTATTTCACTGTGATTGACAGCTGTCAATCATGACGTTTCACCCTGTTTTTATAGCATCAAATAACTAATTAAAACCAAACTTATCAGAAAAATGAACACTTGAACAAACATCAGCGCGATAAGAAC
>NTHP01000175.1:908417-929305 GCA_003416845.1 Oplegnathus fasciatus | reverse complement strand
TGATGTCAGGGTTCTGTGCAGGCCAGTCAAGTTCTTCCACACCAAACTGGGAAAAGCATTTCTTTATGGACCTGGCTTTGTGCATGTGGGCATCGTCATGTTGAAACAGTAAGATTTCTCTGCACTGGGACTACAGGGCCAAAACCATGAAAAACAGTTGACGTGCTTCCTGTGACGCAATGTAATTTTTTCTGTGTTAATCGCTTCACTCTAATAATCTACACTCTTTTCTTACCTACTGTTACTCTCTCTAAGTCCAGATCATAAGCACCAAGCCAAGCCTAGCCTACTAGCTTAGCCTATTAAGTCAACGCTACCTCGCTAACTCAGTTATGATGGTTTATTGAAACAGTGAATGGAATGGAGTAGTGAATGGCGAATGGGAATGATGGAGCAGGACCGTGGCGGCAGTGTGGGGAAGGCTTCAGGAAGGATGTACCATGGCTTCTGTCAGGCCTAGACTGGCCATCAGAAGCGCCGGGAGAATTCATGCAAGCAGGAACGCATCGACACAACATTCAGTCAACAGTATGTAGAGAACAGTCGACAGCGCAGGAGAAAGAGAGAGGGAGAGAAATGGAAAAGTTGAAGCTAAGATAAGCGCATTAAAACGAACGCCCCAGAGGAAAGTGCAACTAAATTCTGCAAAATTACAGATATGCTCACGAGAAAGGACATGTTTAAAAAAACAAAAATAGAGTACATACAGTTGAGTCATAGTTGAGAAAAACTAAATGGCATCAACACATGTGTATGCATGAAAATAAAACTGAAAATAAAGATCTGTATCTTTTCTGTCAGGTGGAAGTACCTCCAGTTACTTAGAGCTATCTGAGCTTCATGATAATCAACATACTGCTGTTTTACAGTTTCTATCTTACTTCTATTCTTATTTAGGACAACACCATTAATTGAGATGTGAATAAATTGTTTATTTAAGAACTGCCAACATTCCAATACCTCCAGAACCACCACAGGGTCATTTTCATCCCCTAATGCAACAGCGTGGCAATCACAAACAGGTCACTTATAGAAGTTGTTAATTTTGAAAAATAAGTAAGTCTTCAACATATTAAAATAATTTAATCAATGTGGAAGAAGAACATTAGCTAAAATTTAAAACATTCTTTAATAATAAAGGGTTATTTTGTTTATGCTACTGTGAGCAAATGAACAGAACCGGAGCTTCAGCAGGAGAAGACACATGCTCCCTCTCTCTCACACACACACAAACACACACACTACTCACAATCAGCACACACTCCATAGACTTTCACGGTGCACTGTTGACACACACTGCAAGTAGACGTAGACGATTCATCAGGTGAAAATGATGGTCAGTCGCTATTGATATCTCTCCCCCATCAGATTCTCCCTCACTCATGTCCTGAAGCATTGCCAGTGCCTTTTGGACATTTATGTTTCTTTTGTTACGGTCCATTTCTTTTGTTTTCTATCTTTTAGTAAGCTAGGTATAGCCTACTACAAGGGTAGCCTACGTGCAGTCTCGCAATCAAAAAGACGTCTTGACTAAACAATGTGCATTGCTAGGCAACCAGATGGGGCATTATACAGCAGCTTCTATGAGGGGTAAAAAATTACCCCTCTGTGGTTCGAGGTATAAATGATAATTTTTTTTTTATCCCACACCCCCCATAATTCACTAGATAATTAATAAACCCATTTTAGGAAAAGTCATGAACTGAGAGATGTAGGGGTTTTCATAGTTCACTGTTCGTAATGTTAATACGAAACGTGTGAGTAGTGACGGATGGGAATGGTTGAGCAGGGTGACTGCTGCAGTGTGGAGAAGGCTTTGGGAAGGATCTACCATGGCTTCTGTGCTCAGCAAACCCCCAAAAGCGTTCTTCAGGGTGCAGTTCTACAACTGACCATTGCAGAGGTCTTGAAACCCAGAGCAGATGTACAGTTGGTAGGCTTGGGATGGCTGGCAGGCCATGATTTTAATTAAGTAATCTGACTGGGATTAGGGAGGATTTACCGTTGAATGAATTTGGAGAGACCCTGGATGTAGTGAAAACCTGCCGAATGGAGAGAGCAACCAGAATTGGTAACAGAATCGGGAGGAGATTGTTGAGATGAGGTAGAATAACCGAATAGGCAACTGTACTGGTAATGGAAACAGCAGGAGGTTACTGAAGTGAGGCGAGAATAGCCAACTGAGTAACTGGCAACCCAGTGCCAGTAATGGAAGCAGCTTGAGGCTATTGAAGTGAGGCAAGAATGAGTGTGTGTGTGTGTGTGTGTGTGTGTGTGTGTGTGTGAGTGTGTGAGTGTGAGAGAGAGAGAGAGAGAATGACTCCACACACACACAAAGTTAAGTAAAACAGACAAAAAGTCTGACTCTTTGGAGAAATTACCAGGTTTTTCAAAAGTTCTCCCTTTATAATCTCACATAGAGCCTTTGTTCAAAGATGATATTTGTGAATTTCTACAAATTCAAACAAATTATCATTTTCAACAACGTACTCTCATCATCTAAACCAATACTCTCTTTACATTAGACAGTCGGACAGTTAATATTTGTATTACCTGTCTTTTACACTTATAATTATTTTTATTATCATTATATTACATACATTACTGTACTTCTGCCATTTGTTTCCCTCATGCACCTTAACATCTTTTTTTTTTCAATATAATAGTAGCTTGTAATTTGGGCAAAATGTTTTATTTATCTACTTGCTCATTAGTTATCTCAGCACACTAATATACACGATAATACTAGACCTGCTCTATTTGGCAGTGCCAGTGTCCATCTTGTTATGCAGCAGCAAAGGTAGAGAGACCCGCTTAATTGGAGTGTATGTGGCGGAGCTGGAGATCCTCGTAACTCTCTGGACCCACCACATGAATGCACTGAATTGCTTGTAGAACCACTCTGCTACACAAAGCTTATAGAAACACTTATAAAAACTTCAGCATTGAAATGTAATCGAATTAACAAAAAGGACAGTTATTATCATTTTCATTTTTATTTAAACAACCCCCCCCCACACACACACACACACACACACACAAGGACATCTTCACAAGGACACTGAGGACATCTTCATCAGTTGTCCAGGATGTTTTGAATTTTGGATGAAGAATGGCTGCAGCAAACAGCTCTGGGTCAGACATCATTTCCCCAAACCGTTTCTTCAACCCGTCTTGCAGGGCATCAACCAGCAGCTTGCAGAATCTCAGCGACACTGTGGTTTCTCAAGCTTGGAGTTGAGGGTGGTGATTATGGGGAGTAGCCATCCCATCTGAATGTTGGATTCTCCCTGTAGTATGTTTATTGCCTTAACAACTGAACCCATTGTGTTGGCATATTCACCCAAAAAGGCAATGTCAGCTGGACTGTACCTAACACACACAAAAACAAAAAAGGTTAAGAAGTATTCCATACAGAACCACAAAGCATTCAGATCAGTGTTTCCCACAGAATTAGATTCTATTTGTGGTGGTAGCTGACGGAGTATGTACGAGTCCTTACTACAGTTGATTGTTGAGGTGTGTATGGGTGAGTATAGGTAGTCATAATGTATCTTAAGCCAACTTGAACTTATAATTCATTATAAGTCACATCTATAATGTGTTATGACTGTTGATACAGTGCATCAGAAAGCATTGTGTGTTTATGAGTGTAGTCATAAAGCATTATGAATGCATTATAATTCACTATGAATGCCCCCATAAGGAACTATAGTTGTGGTAGTTAAATGTTTATGTTTAACTTTCCAGCTTTGTTGTCCTTTTTGCTGCATGTATGTCTATGTCTGTGTATGTACATTAAGAGCAAGGAAAACTGGAGTCTAATTCCTTGTATGTGTACACATACCTGGCCAATAAAGCTGATTCTGATATACATTTTATGAACTGTGAAGCAGAGAAAAAGTCCTGTCATCTTGGGTCAACATGGTTATATGCTTTTGCAATACCAATCTATGAAAAATATAATGTAGTTCTTGCAATGGGAGGAGGGGAGACGGAGAGACTGAGAGATATTCTGAAATATTTGACATTGTTTAGTCATGGGGAAACCACATGTGCATCAGAGACAAAGAGATGTGCATCCACACCTGTAGTCTGTCTTTTGTCTTGGAAATGTTAAGTGCTGCCTGTAGGGGAGGTCTGGGGGGTGTTTTGAGGAATGATTTTGCTTTATCATAAAATACAGATTTGATGGATGTCTCAGTCAGCAGTGCAGGAGTTTAGATCTTTATAAAAACAACATTGTTTTGACATTTAGGCATGCCTTTTATATCTTTTATATAATAGATGACTGAGAAATTAATCCCATTTTGTGTGTAATGTTCCAACTCACTGAAATAGCCTACACTAGAGGTGAAATTAGCAAAAAAATAAAATCTCCACAAAAATGAAAATGTGTGATTCACACTGCAGACCTGGAGCCTCATTTATAAAGGCTGCTACGCACAAAAAAGTAGCGTAAACAGGGGTGAAATGTGCATACGCATCTTTCACCGCAAACGTTGGGATTTATAGAAAAATTCTATGGGGAAAAAGGTGCGCCTTTCTACACATCCTTTCACCCAAGTGTAGAGCTCACGCAAAGTTTTCCAGATACGGAAATCAGCAACACCCAATAGTGAGATCACAAAATAAAGCTCAGTCCTCAGATGAAATATAAAATGCACATGGTGAGGTGGTGAATTGAAGCAGACTGTAGAAATTAAATGTGAGAGGCTTCATATCACTCGTTACTTATAGATCTACTTTACCATAAACATTCAAACCAGCAGTGTTATTTGTGCTACTCAGCCAGAACTATTCTAGAAGCACCTTTCAATTGTAAAAGCATATAAGCCAACTCAAATCCCACTGTGGTGGCTGCCACACACACTCTGCCTTCTCCAGTCACCTCACCCGGCAGATCCTCACCACCTGCACATCTAGATTGTGTAAATTAGCAAAGTCTGGAAATAAAGCCAGTGACAGCTCTCGCAAAATCATTACATTCCATATCCTCATTATGAGACCTAATCATAACCCAGGCCAAGTTCACTAGAACTTAAATAAATTGTGTTCACCAATCAAACTTCCATTTTTAAATGATATCCCATGGTGGAGGATAACACTGATTGCTGCGATCATTTTGCGAGGTGAAGCAATCAGTCTGACTGCTGTAAACATATAAATACTGTGGTAACACTCGTTCGTAATGTTGCATGATGGATGCACTGGCACTGCTAGAGGACCACATGAATGGAAGAATTGGGTGGGAACAAGTGTTCAGCAGGCTCATTTCTATGCTTTGCATTGACAATTTATGGTTGAATGTGGGACGACACTGGGAGGAGTACACGTGCGCACAATTTACCGCAGACGGGTATTTATAACGAAAAGACTGCCTACAGGTGTGCGCCACACGGTTTAGATAGATAGATAGATAGATCTGATATTTTCTTGCGTATGTAGATTCTGAGGGTGTGAGTACGTAATGTTTTAGAATGGAATCTCTCCAAGATTTAGCAGTTACTGACCTTGTATGCTTTTGCAAACCCCATTTTGTATTTGTTTAATGATAAAAAGACTGTTCAAGAACTTAATAAGGACTGATATTTTGCATGTGAACTTGTTTATTTATTGTACATTGGCTTTGCCTATGCACAGACAGAACCACAGTTTAAACATCTAGGAATGTTGGAGACTACGTGGGGACAGTTTCCAGGCAGGTGCGCCAAACAGCCCACCCTTAAATATCAAAACAAACTTTAATTACAGTCGGTGAATGGTTAAAGAGAGCAAGAAGGTGCAAAGCAAAATGAAAGTGGAGCTGTTGTAGACAAGTGAAAAATTACGTGCTATGTAATAACTTGACCTATCAAGACCCACGTTGATTCTGTTTCTAAAAACTGAAACACCCTCTTGAGTATGGAGGACCGCAACTGCCAAATCAAAAATAAATAAATAAATAAATGACTCAATAAATAAATTAATATGCCATTAAATGCACCAAAAATATTAAAAATAAATGCAGGAATTAATTTATAAAATGTGACATTGATTTTTTTAATTTGCTTCTGTATTTATTTATCTTTGTATAAATTCCTCTATTTATTTTTTTTCCCATTTTATTTTACATTTTATTTATTAATTTTTTTTTACATTTCTGTATTTATATCTGTATTGTTTTCCCTTTGCATTTCCCCCCCTATTTATTTCCCAAACGTATTTATTTCTGTTTCCTTTTTACATTTCTTTATCCATTATTGCCTCATTATGCAAATAAGGGGGGCTGTCATTCAAAGTGTGTCATGGGGTCAACCCTTTACCTATTGGTTGATCGACATCAGAGTGCGTAGATCAACTTTTCATGCCTTGCTCCCGTGACAGAAATGGCTACCTCCAGTCACAACTGAGGCAGTGAGCTAATCTAGCTGAAATGCCATTTGTCAGGACATTCAGTGAGCTAAACCAGTAACACAGTACACACCCCACTGGCACTGGAATAGAGGGGACAACCAGACTTTTTGTCTCCCCACTTTCAGGTATTATGGTAAACCTATAATACCAAGCTGGGCTGCGGAAGCGACCGGTGGACAGACAGACGAACGAGAGGCAGACAGTCAGGAGCTCCATTAATACTTTTGATATTAGACACAGACAGACAGCTAGGTAACAACACGGTGGGTGTTCGTCCATACGTCTGCCCGTCTCGCCCGCAAAGACCTGTGTGTTCCAGCTTGCCATTTGTCTCAGACAGTAGGGCCCGCTGGCCAGAGCTGGCCGGATGGAGAGTGTTCTGAGGTGGCCACAGAGATGTGGAACTCCCTCTGATCTGCTGATCTGATTCGCCGCTTCAGCCCTCCATCCATACTAAACTAGTTAAAACTTTATCTCCGTTTCATCCCTTCATCCACAATAAAACTGGGTTTTTCTCCCCCAAAACTCACAAGCTTTTCTAAAACAATGGTGTAACCACGCCAGGGACACACAGGAGGTGGACGCACAGCGGTATGACAATCACCGGGCAAGCAGCAGCCTGGCTGTTCACACCAGAGGCGCATTTCTCTGCACCGGGTCAACAAACGATTCTGCCCCTCTGCTCTTTTGTAATCACACGTAGAGCTGATCTTTCAGTAATAACCTCATGAATTCATAACGTAAAGCTTTTTATGCGTTCCTGGATAACTGTACATGTATGTCCACTTCTGGAGCGCCTATAGTAATGAGTTTTTATCGGGGTAAACTAAAGTGTGGGTCGGCTCGCGATCTGCAGCGATGGTTTTGGCGTCTCATCTAAAACTGTACCTGATATGCCAACCCAATGCTTAAGACGTTCAACTAATTAATAAAGTATCAAAAGCTGCAGTAAGATCTAAAAGCCATAAAACAGATGTTTGACCATTGTCAGCTGCTAAAAGAATATCTTTAAGAAGTCTAAGAAGATAGATTGGTGACATGGAGTCCGAGTGGACCAAGCCTCCATTGTGGAGGCGGTTGCAAGGTCATTGCAGCAACATAAGAACCTGCTGGTAGACACCAGTGGTTAAAGAGGCCATCAAGCTGAAGAAGGAGGCCTTTTGAGCTTGGTTGGCAGACAGGTACCGGGAAGCCAAAAGGGCTGCGGCTTCGGTGGTTGCTGAAGAAAAAACATGGGTGAGGGAGGAGCTCAGGGAGGCTTTGGAGAAGGACTTTTGGTTAGCCTCAAGGAAGTTCTGGCAAACCGTTAGCTTGAGCCAAGCCCTGCTTTCCCCTCCTGGGTCGTCTGTGTTCAGCAGGGGAGGAAAACTGCTGACACTGACTTGTCTGTGGAGGAGGCAGAGTTTGAAGACTCAGGAGAAGCCTCACCCATATCCTTGGCAGAGGTCTCTGAGGTAGTAAAGAAGCTCCTCAGCAGTAGGGCGTCAGGTGTGGAGGAGATATTCCCTGGAATGCCAAAGGCTGTGATAGGCGTTGTTTTTTATTTAGTTTGTTTGCCATGCGCATTTATTTTATATAATTTTAAATTATTTATGAGTGATGATCTTTTTATTTACATTTGAGCTATTATTTCCCTGTTATTGATCTTTTCATTTGATCTTGAATTGCAAAGCAGTTTGTAAAGTCTGTTTCAATATGAGCTCTACAGATGAATCATTGATCATCCTTCTGACGTTTAATAATCATGACTGAGATATCACAGCGATGAGGGTTTACAGGTACATGTGATGAATTAGTGGTACGGGCGCTATAACTACAGACACACGTAATGACAGCTGTTCTCGTGCTGTTGGAGAGCCATGCCAATCCAACACAATCAGTTAAACTGTACTTTTTCTTCTTTGCTGTTCTTCTCATTGACAGCTCTAATGAGTGGTGGAACTGGCACAAGTATCGATATGCAAACAGGTGTTTAAAGGTGTTTCTACATCCATTTACAGCTAAGTGTGGGAGTAGTAATGAGGCTTGCGCACATGTGCCCAGTTCAACAATTATTGAAATTCATAAAACAGAATCAGGTGTACGCACAGCTTTATAAATCTGATGAAAGAATGCATATTTCTGTCTTTGTGTAGATTCACAATTAAAGCTGTGAGTACACACAGAGTTTTATGGGAGAATGGGAGCAATAGGAATAAAACTGACAATTTGCATTTCCCCAGGCATTTGTTGAATCTGGTTAAGGCTCCTCTGTATGCTTGACCAGAACCAATCACAGATACTGCTTTACATTTGTTTCTGTGCTCAGTTCTGGTCCCACTCTCTGTTCACTTCCTCTACCCTTTTCACAGAGCTTCAGAATCAAAGGACATATGGCTGAATACACCCATCAGATGATCTCAGATCCCTGAATTTTCGTGAAAAGTGCACGGCCCAGCGATGGGAATGAGCTCCGACAGCATGAAGTCACATGGTCCAATGTGTGAATTAGGGGTTTATTCATTTCACAAGATTAAATAGCTCATTCTCATAAGGGCTGTCGGCCACTGTTTACATGACCTCACAACAACACACGCAGACACACACAAGTGTCTAATGTAATAGAAAGCTATTCCACTCAAAAATTGATCATCACCCAACCAACACAGATTAATAATCTTCAACAGTGATGAATAAAAATTGCACTTTCAGGTCAGTCTCTATTTTGGTGAACACAAAAAACACAAAACTAGGCCATCGACCAGGAATCAGTGTAGAACCAATTACAAACGGTTTAATTCTATCTGCAGTGGCATTCAATATATTAAAGATCATATTCAGTGGCTGTTTTTATGTCCTTCAAAGAGCAGATTATAAGCACCTGCAACATTTGTAACTGTTTTTGTAAGAATACATTTGTGTATGATGTGATTGAATTTCATCATAACCTACTAGTCCAGTTTTGTTCTAATTAAAGCTGTAGCATGTATATTTATCAGATTAAAATGTCATAATTACGATAATTCATAATTTAAGTCTCAACTTCGGCTATCAGAAATAATCAGTATTAGCATTATACAACAGAATTTAACCTAAATTAAATTCACCTTCGGGGCACTACCCTTGTAAAAGGGAAAAAGATAGCTAATTAATTAATTCAGTCTCGATCCAAAGAATGCTACAGAGTTCTTGACTCATGTACAGTGACCGTCATACTTGATACACACAAAACCACCTGATCAAGTTCTTTATAAGTGAAAATATGTATTAAACAACTACACACACAGAACTACTAGGCAAATAAATGAATAAAAGCAACAATGAACAAATGCAACCATAAATAAGTACACAGAATACAACGATGAACAATTAATGAATGAGGACCATTTTATACCACATGATGCAGAGAATGAATATTTCATGGTATATTATTATTATTATAAATATTAAATTGTGGTATTATTATTGTAAGCATTAAATTGCAGAAACACAGAGATCGCTAAATGGATAAAGGTTTAAAGCTTGACCAGTGAAAATCACATTAATGTATCGTTCAACAGCTGAGAGAATATTTGGAAGCACCAGTGAAATAATTTAAACACTTGAAATATTCGTACATATGTGGCTAGCATTTATTATTGTCAGCTAATTGTCGACCAATAGCTAAGATAACTTTAGTTTATTGATCTTCACTGTTTGGCAGAGGTCCACTGAATGCTTCCTGATATGGACAATTATACAGGAAGACTGATTCTGTTATGGTGAATGCAGGGTGGACTAAAACGCAGGACACAGAGGCAGAGCAGGTGCAGCAGAATGATTTATTGGATGTCTTACTGGCAAGCTGGTAGGCAGGCAGGCAGACAGGTAACTGGCAGGTACATGAACACGGGAAGCACGGGAAACACGGCACATGGCACACAGGATGAAACAAAGCAATGAACGCAGACAAACTGACAAAGAACAAAAGGAAAGGGACCGATATATATAGAGAGTGACTAATGACAGAATGAGAGGCAGGTGAGCAGACTGGGAAGGGTGATGGGCCAATTGCAGGCAGGTGTGTAGGAGGGCTGAGCACGGAACCAGGAGAACAAGGAAGGGAGGGCCACGCCCACAGACACACGCACACACAGAAACATAGACAGACAGGGGAGCACTGAGAACACAAGGAAGAAGAAACACAAGGAAACACTGGGGGAAACTACTGGAGGACGGCCACGGACCATGAAAGATTTGTAGTGTTTCAGGTTCTGGGAAGACCATCTTGTACATTGTTTCACTGCAGCATGACCTTGATCTTACTCCATTGCCATCTGATGCCACTGAATTTAAAAAAAATGCCCAAGGCTGCCTGCCAAGTGTGCAAAGAGAGCATGCCTCTGTCTAGCACTGCACATCAAGGGTTGTACGGAGCACCACTGCAAGGTTTTATTTGTGATGTTTGTAGATGTTTTCTCCTTTTGTTTTTGTACATAATGCCTGAAGACAATGGGTGCTTACACCCGTGACAAGCTCCTGGAATACCGGAGTGGAGCTGGAGTTCCTTTGGTACACATACCACAGGAGATATGGAGACCCTATTGCCACGGGAAGAGAAAAGGTCAGAGAGAGGATCCAGAGGTACAGGACATTTAAACCTTTTCTTCCATTGTCATTATGGGGAACGTGAGGTCACTCGCCAACAAGACGGATGAACTAACAGCTTTGGTTAACAGCCAACATGCCTACAGGGAGTGCAGTTTTCTCTTCTTCATGGAGACGTGGTTTAATGGGAATATACCGGACAGTCTGCTTGAACTAGCCGTCTTCACCCTGTACAAATGGACAGAGGAAAACAGAGCTGTAAGAAGAGAGGAGGAGGTCTTACTGTTTTGTTAACTCTAAGTGGTGTAATCCTGGACATGTACTGTGACGGAATGTATTTGAACTGGTGGCAGTAGGACTGAGACCGTACTATCCTCCACTGGAGTTCTTGCACTTCTTTGTTGTTGATGTTTACATCCCACCATCTGCTTCAGCAACGTCATATACACTCATTCATCACGGGACTTCAAACACAGCATCCCAGCACCCTCATAATGATCAGTGGGGATTTTAATCATGTCTCCCTCTGTCCTATCCTGACCAACTTCAAACAATATGTAGACAACAACGCGAGAGATGAGAGAGAATAAAATCCTGGACCTCTTATATGTCAACGTGAAGGGGGGGATACAGCTCCTCTTCCCTCCCCCCACTCGCAGAATCTGACCACAACCTGATACACCTTGTAGCCACCTACAAGCCACTGGTGAAGCAACAGGTGGCCAGCACAAGGACTGTGAAGGTATGGTCTAAGGACATTGAGGAGACCCTCCAGGAGTGTTTCCATGTCACAGACTGGGAACTGTTTCAGGAGGACTATGGGGACGACACTGAGGGGCTCTCTCATTGTATAACGGACTACATCACTTTCTGTGAGGACAGCATTGTACCATCTAAAAAGGTCTGCTGCTTCCCAAACAATAAACCATGGATTAATAAGGACACTTCTTCTTAACAGGAAGAAGACAGCTTTCATGGCAGGGGCACGAGGAACTCAGGGCTGTCCAAAAGGATTTAAAAAGGAAACTGAGAGAGACCAAGAACAAATATAAGGAGAGGATAGCGGCCAAAATGGGTCCAAACAGTGCAAACGAGGTGTGGTATGGGATGAAATGGATGACAGGCTGCAGCAGTCCTGTCTCTGGAGTTCAGGGGGACCTAGAATTGGCTACTGAGCTGAACTTATTCTTTAATAGGTTTGACACAACCCCCACCCCTGTGTTCTCAGATAGTGTGTCTGGGTCCCCAACCATCATCTCCGCCCTAATCACACCTCTGCTGTGGCTTTATAATACTTTGTTTGGTTGATATGGCATGTATTGTTTGAAAGTTAAGTTTGATTGTGTTGTATTTTATTATGCTAGATTCCTGAGTTTAATCCTGTGTTAATTTAGGAGAGAAGACTGAAATGTTAGATTGTGGATGCATTAATGGTGTAAGATAAATGTTTATGCCTGGAGCCAACGTAGAAGGCCATCATGATCTTTAAGGTCCAGGTTATTCGTTCCGTTAGATTTGTTTGAGGGTGGTAGGCGAACGTAAGTTTGTGTGACACATTCCATGATTTGCAGGTGGCTTTGAAGATGGAGGAGACAGCTTGGGGCCTCTGTCAGAAAGGACGTAGTCCGGTATTCCCCATCGGATAGAAATCTCCTTGGGGAGGATGCGAGAGATGGATTCAGCCGTAGCTTTCCTTAAAGGGAAGAGCTCCACCCACCTTGAATAGTAATCCATGAAAACAAGTAGGTAAAGATTTCTGCTGGAGCTCCTGGAAGGGACCCATTAAATCCATAACCAGCATTTCACAGGGGTGACAAACCACTGTTTGTTGTAGTTTTCCTGCTGGCTTGCGGCTTTCGGGTTTGTAAAGTTGGCAGACTTGGCAATTTGTCACATACTGCTTGACAACCCAGCTCAGTTTTGGCTAGTAAAAAAGAGTCTGCATCCTTCGGTAGGTTTTGTATCTCCGGAGATGGCCGGCAAGAGGATCTTGATGGAATGATGTCTGAAGCTGTGATCGAAGGCTTTCAGGTATGTATATCTTGTATAAGGCAACCTTACAACCCTGTAGATCAAATCCTCAAAGATGGTAAAAATGGTACTGGTGTTCACCTATATTTCACCCTTCTCTATAATGTTTTGGTAGATAGTTTGACATTCAGGGTCTTTCTGCTGGGCATTCCGCACTGCTTCAATGGAGATGGATAGGTCCATTGAGGACTCTGGCATGGCAGACATAATGGTGGCACAAAGGGGACCATGAGTAGACTCATTACAGTCACTTGGAGCTCTGGATAGGGCATCTGGAACTGTATTTTATCTGCCCATTCTGTATTCTACAGTGAAGGTGAACTCCTGGAGCCTGAGAGCCCATCTGATCAGTCGGGTACTAGGAGCGGGCAGTATACCGGTTTCGTCACCGTCACCAGTGTTGCGCTCTGCCGTGACATGGATTTTACAATACCGTCAATACATGAGTGGGGTGTCGGAACCAGGTGGAGAGGCCGAGGCAGAAACATTGGTACCAAAAAAGGGGGGTACTTCTGTGATTTGGGGCTGGTTCAGCTATAAATCATCTAACACAGCACAAACATCAACAATAGCGCAAACATCAACAATATGTAAGATTTGCTGTCGTGTTGTGACTGCCAAAGGTGGCAACACCAGCAACCTGTTTCACTATGTAAAGAGCATGTGGGCCCGTGAGTATGAGGACGCAACAAGGGCCAAAACCACAAGTGGTTCAGCCAGCAGCTGCACCAGCGGAGCGCGTCCTAAGGCAACACAGCTGTCACTCCAGGCTTTGTTCACTGCTGTTGTGCCTTATGATAAAAGAGCAGTTGCACAATATATCGCCATGGACATGGTGCCGACTCAGATAATGGAGAGAGACGGGTTCAGAAATTTGATTCGTATTCTGGACCAAAGATACGAGCTACCTGGTCGGAAGTATTTTACCCAAAAGTGTCTGCCAGAGCTGTATCGGGAGAAAATATTAAAGGAGATTCTCTACCTTCAAGCCTTCTCCACCACTGCTGATCTGTGGTCCAGCCGGACAACCGCGCCATACAGCCATACAGTCCACTTCATCGATGATGATTACAATCTGCACAGCTGATGCCTCCAGACCTCCTTTTTTTGCGAACGGGCTGAAGGAAGCACTGTCTGCCTGGGGCTTGGAAGAAGCACATCTGGTGTGCATGACGACCGACAGTGGCTCAAACATGGTGCGCGCATTACAGATCAACAAATGGACCGGGTTAGCGTGTTTTGGACACAGGCTACACATCGCAATTGGTAAGTTAGAATGTTCAAACCAGGTAGCCTAAAATTGTAGAGACCTTCAGTGAAATATTCTTAAAGTTTAGGCCTAAATTAGTTACAAATTCATTTCAAGCTTTTCCAGCACATTAGGTTGTGGTAAATTATACTCAAATCAATTAGGCTCTCTCCTACTTATATTATTTCTTAATCTAAAAAGCGAACTATTCAGTCAGATAGCGATTTATTATAAATGCAATTAGAATTTCAAGCAGTTTCAAGCACTTTATTCAAAATTTCCAGCAAGGGACTCAAGGATTCCTGGATGGTAGGGATGGGATAAGCATCGGTATGTGTCTTGGCATTGGGTTTTCTGTAATCCACACAAAATCCGGGTTTTTCCAGTTTTTCTTGGGATGATTACCACTGGAGAAGCCTATGCTGAAGATGAAGGTTCTGCCACATTATTTTCCAACATTTCATTCAGAAGCTCTTTTAACACCATTTGCTGTGGTCGAGAGAGACAGTAAGGTTTCTGTTTTATTGGCATATCATCAGTTAGAAATATTTGATGTTTGAGCAAACCAGTGCGTCCTACTTTGGTGGTACAGACATCATTGTGTTCAGCCTCTCTCTCATTTCTCCTTCCAGATGTGAGTCTTGAGCTGCCTTTTCCAAGAGGTCTGACACTTCTGGTAAGGGCGGTTGTATGGTCCAATGGTGCTTTTGCCAGGAAGAGAGCAACATGGTTGCTAGGCTCCCATCTCCTGGTGTGCTTAATTGATTAGTTTGGAAAAGGTACCTCCCTGTGTCCCCATAAAGCCAGTAAGAGCCCCTTGCAACATCAATTTGCATCCCACTGAAAAACACAAAGTCCAAGCCCAGCACTACCGAGAATGCTAGTGCTTGAGGAGACAGCATAACCGTAGGTATTGACCATGTCTTTCCATGCAGGCATATCTCCACATCAGTCCATCCAAGAGGGTGCTCCGGTTACCCATTTGTCAGGTATAAGGGGATGCCTGTCCACGGGTTCAGTTTGGCCTCTGATACTTTGATCCTGTTCCATAGTTGCTCATGTTGCTCCAGTGTCCAGGATAGATACTGATAGTGAGAGGCACCTTCAGTTGCTGCGGTAGTGGACTGCCGAAGGCGGAGGTGGCAGTGTGTCCATAAGCAGGCGTGAAGGATTGGAAGGGAAGAGTTGTCATTGACTGATTCTCTGTTGGACCAAGAGCATTTGCAGAGGGTTTACTTGTCTCTCCACTCCATGACCGTTGGGAAGTTTTGATGGAAGGTTTTTTCTGCTGGTTAAAATTTGGACATGCATAAAGATGATGGCTAACTTTACGCCTCCAGCACCCTTGTCACCCTTACAGGTTTCCCACTCCCCACATTGTCACACAGATCATCACACTGAGTGTAAGGGCCTTTGCAACACTACAGATTTGATGTTACCTGCTAGTTACTGTAGAGCCCAGACATTTCAATTGGGCCACATCATACAGTATGATCTTATACTTATTTTTTTTGGATAATAACTGTTGACAACTAGGCAGTCATTACTGAAGCACCACTACTGTAAGTCAGGGAAACATACTGTCCAAACCATGGCCTACACAAAACATGGCTCTGCAGTGTAATGTATGCTGTCACACATTGGTTTTGAAGTTTTTGTGAAGGAAGCGCCATCTCATGGTGACACCCTGCAATTGAATAAATGGGTGAGTTTACAATGGAATCTAGACACACCCTGTCAGGAGACAGGAGAAGGGGGCAAGACTTCCAGTGGCTGGAAAGAGCCTCCAGCTGGGATGTGGCTCTGGTGTTCGGAACAGGCTGAGGACCCTGGCATACCGTACGCCTCTGCCCAGTACCCTGCTGGCCAATGTCCAGTCCTATAAGCTTGACGACATCAGGGCCAGGATCAAGTTCAAGAGTGACATCATTTGGGCTGAATTTGGAAGAACACAAGCACTAAATAAAGCATCTTTGGTGTGAGAATGAGGCTACCAACAATGTCTACATCATCTTATTTGTATACAGTAATTACAACAAGATACTACAGTTAATCTGACAATGATATATTGATGTATGCAGCACTTGTACTGAATAACCCTGCAACTTTTCACTGGCAGCATAGACCTATTCTGATAGAGCTCATCTATTTCCCATCACACTACTGCTATGAACTCACCCCATCTCCCTGCCTCCCCTCTTTTTCTTTTTCTTACTCTTTAATTAAGCATCTTTTTAAATAGATCACGGCCACTGATGATAAGAGTGCAAATGTTATTCTGTGTAACAGCTAAGTTATGATTTTCTCTGACACTTCTTAGAGAACATTATTAAAAACCCTAGACAGATGGCCCCTTTCTTATGTAAAATTATGCAGATAAATGTCTTTTCTATTAGCATATATTAAAGTGCGAAGATGGTGTCAGTGTGCCTCTCTCTGTACTTCGCCTGGCTCTGCATCCCTTTAGTTTCCAACCGGAGACAGACTCCACTAATTACCTGCAACATTAGCCAGCACATAATGAGGTGACAACTAGTCCCAAAAAAGGAGGAGAGGTAGAATATCGAGGAGAGAGTTAAAGGAACGTAGAGAGAAAGGCAATGGGGGTGATTTGACTGAGGAAATCCCCATCTCTCCTCCAGTCTGAACAATACATTTTTCAATCAATTACTTCACAGCTCAACACAGAGAGCACATCCCCCAACCCTAACCTTAACCCAGCCATTGTGATTTCAGTATGTTGGCTAATACTGTACATTCTCAAATAACGACCTTCAACTGCACGTCATACTCATCACTCGGTTGCTCTGAGTCCTGAACCCTAACATTAACCCAAACATTGTGTTACCATTTGTTTGTTAATACTGTAAATAATAACCCTTCTCAACTGCAGAGAGAATCAGGCCTTTTCTGAGACAGTCTTTGATTTTTGATTTCATCTGTTTTACATTTCACCATATTTTAATAAGAGGCCTCCATGTTTTCTGATCTGCCCAGAGGGGCCCATGCATGCATGACTGCCATATCTTGATGAACATCCGTAGGAATTGTTGATTTTCATTGTCAGTAACTTAACATTGATCAAAAAAATTAGAAAAAGTAGAAGAAACTGAATTATTTAGTGAATCCCATAGGTAATTCTATATAAAATAAAAACAAAGCAGCCGAGGGTGAGAATGACATGACTCTGTTGTTGTGCAGATGTAATTAATGACTGGCCCAGAATTTATAGTGCATGCAATTTACAACCAGTCAAGTACATTTTTGTTTTGGTTTCATGCTGGTGTTGTGATGCTTGAAGCTGTTACTTGGGAGTGTTATTAAGACTGAGCAGGATGATCTGCACTGGCAATGTAATATCTTAACATTGAGCTGTCTCAAAGTGTATACATTACACTTAAAACTGTCTACTTTAGTAACAACAAGGCAACAAGCAAAAAGGAAAAGGAAACCAGCAAAAGCTTGCAATGCAAACATTTAAAAATAATTTTGGAAAAGAAAGTTATAGCCTCCTACAAAGAAAAATACCCTATATTCCCTACATTAAAATTATTCAATAGAGTACTCTAAAGTGAGGAGTAAACTGAGATTTCAGGCTCTATCATTTTGAATCACCACTTACAAGAAGTACTTTTTCGTAAATGTATTGAATACGTTAAGGCCGGATTACTAACCTGGCAAAGTGGGCACTTGCCCTGGGACCCCAGACCCCCAGGTGTGTGTGGCAATGGGTTTGTGGTAATTTGATTAAAGACAAATGTATATAAATCATTATTACCACAAATCAACTGATGCATGGCAAACCTGGGTCCTGGTAGTATTCCAGTATAAGAATATTCTAGTATAAGAGTACTGGTTGGTCTCTGGTGTAGGGCTGGGTGATATGGCCCCAAATGTTTTTTTTAGGATTTTTAGGGTTTTTTAGGGTCACCCAGTCCCGCACACCCCAAGTTTAATCTCTGTCACACTTCTTGTACACAAACAACAGTGGATGATACTCTGTTGTACTGTATACATTTATTGAATATACTTTTAATGACTGGTGAGCGTAACATTTCCCTAACTTTAACACATTCATAATCATATCTAACACTAACCTCCAGTGGAAACCGAAACACCTAAAATTACTTCACTTTGGAGGAATGGCCTCACTCAGTGGTCCTTCTCTAACTTCTCTAACTCTAACTCAACTTCGAAGTGCAGGGGTGCAAGAACACACACACACATAACTCAACGGTGTAAAGTTTTCTTCTCTTGTCCTTCTCCATTCAAGAGATGAGTTAGGAAGCTGTGAATTCTGGATGGTACCAGGGTGTGATCACAAACTTTGAATCAACTCACTACACAAGGTGACAATGTTTGAGAGTGTTGTTTGTCCAAGTTTGTACTGTTGTGTCATCAAGACAAATACAGACCTTCCATTACTTAGTTCTATGGATGAAAGGTTAATGTGAAATATTGTGAATGGGGTTTTAAATTAGGGCTCCAGTGTGCATGTGAGATGAGCATTTGACTCAAGATGTAAAAAATAATCAAATATAGAAAGGGACTGTGACATCCGTGAGCTCACAGCAGATCTCCAGAGAAATTGTTCTGACCACTGAATTAAACAGCGTCTTTCTGAACTGCTGGCCACTGAAGCCAAGCATTTTTGGACTTTTGCAGTCTATGACACCAAAGATTGCAGATTGGAGTTTTAATTATACTCTTGACAGAGGCACAGCTGGGAGGCACAAATACTTCAACAGGGGAACCAATTTTCACCATTCACCATTTCATCATGGGGAAAAGATGTGTTTTTGCTGTTAGCATATTAGCTCATGATAATGTCCACCTACAGAAAATAATCTATTTATTGTTTACTCTCTCCCTGTCTCTGTCTGTTCCCGCTTCCAAATCAATCAGCTGACTGAGGGCGTTCACTCTTTCAGTTAAACCAATCAGATTTTGCCACAGCGTCTTGTGAGCCAATCATCTTGTTGCTGTCAAAGTTAAAACCTGTTCCTTTCTCTGCTGCTGTCGGGCTGTCATTTCAGTGGCAGATGTATCATCCCTCCTCCACCGAATTCACCTCTGTTTTTCAATACAACCAGTTTTCCCAGTTGGTGCTTCCAGTGAGTTCATCCAAGTCCTACTCCACATCTCATCCATCCAGATTTTCATTGCTCTTCACTCCTTCACCACCACAAGTGTCTAGACTCCATCGGGGGGGATATTCCTGTACAGCTCATGGCATCACTACCCCCTCAAATTATGATGTTACGATGGGGTCTAACCACCAAAGACTCTTCATTTTTCTTTAACTTTTTTATTGTGCACTATGTCAATAATTTGTATTATTTAAGCGTCTTTTCAATTAAGTCTTAACAGAGCTGACTTTTGAGAGTATGGCAAGGCAGAGACTCCAAAATGATAGGAGCTATCGCAGGTTATTAGCTGTGTTACACCATGAAATTTCGTTTAACCTTCTCTGTTGGTGTATAAACTGCTCCACAAATGAGGCATGGTTTAGACAATTATGAGTGAAATCGATGTTACAAATCTGTCTCTTGAAAAAACTGTTAACGTACTAACTTACTCTGGAAAGCTATTTTGACTTACCCCAGATGGAGCAGGGAACCTGTTGGCTAGTTTGTAAGTGGTTAACCCTACTATTTTGAGCAGTCACTATATGTAGCAAAGCCTTTAACACCACCTTTTTCGCAAGCAATCGCTATTTACGCTCTGGTATGACCTGGCTGTAAGGCTGTGGCCTAAGGTGCCATCAGAGAGCAGGTAGTTGCCACTGTTACCCCTTTTCCACAAACATGGAACTGGTTCTGTTCCGGTTTGCGCACCTAATTTTGAACTGTTCAGAGCATTTCGACCAAAAATAAATTGGTTCAGAATCCAGAAAGTTGGTTCCCAGCTGGAACCAAAACATAGCAGGTTTTCCTTGACCTGAAGTGCGAACCGTGACGACATCAGTGGGTGTGTCATATTCTACAGGTTGGAAAGAGAGGATGGAGAAGGCAACAATGTCAATCATTAATAGTTGGTCCATGCTTGTTTATTGGATAAAAACAAATATCTGTAATAACAGAACAAAAGCTTGCAGGTGATCAATGCGATCCGCCATCTTGCTACTTCTGTTTACTTCTGTTGTGCATTGTGCAATTCCCTCCATTGATGATGCATCCTTGATTACAATGGTTCCGCTCAAAACTGATGGAAACGCAGGCTGGTTCTCTAGATAGCACCAAGGTTCCAAGAATCCTGAATGGAACCGGTTCAAGAACCAGAGCAAAGCAGAGAAAAGGGGTATGTTGCTCCCAGCTACCTTTGATCCAACCAGCCTGTACACCACAGCTGCTATCCACCTACTTATGTTTCATCATACAGCTAAAAAAAACAGCTTGTAGCTTAAAATAGAGGAAACGGTTAGCAACATGACATGATTAATAGGCTATAGCAAATTTGCTAGCTAGTATCATAAACGTTTGTTGGCTCAGACTGGATAACCAAACTTTGAAGCTGCTGTTGCTCCAAGAGCATTTCTCTTCATTGATATGTCTGCTCTCTGCTCATGAAGAAGTGAATAAATCAGGTCCAGTATCGTTTTCCTCGCTGTGGTTTCTGTGGGGGTTTTGCTTTTTTTTTTTTGGGG
>NTHP01000175.1:877085-907247 GCA_003416845.1 Oplegnathus fasciatus | reverse complement strand
TGGTTATACCATGGAGCTAACCTCTTTTGTTTTATTATCTTCTTTTTAAGGGGGGCAATAGAGTCAAGTGTCATTTGCAATGAGCCTGCAGCACTATCAACAAGATGATCATTTTGGGAGGGACTAAAATTACATCAATGTAAATGTGCCGGAGTTAGCTAATGAGCTAAATTTCATCCATAGTCCCTCGGCAGGTTATAACAAAGTAGTGACTACTGTCATCAATAGAATGTTTCAACAAGTACTACAAAACAATACATCATTTCATTACATAAGTAACAGAGATATATAAAAACAATGAGAGTAAAGGCAGTGCCAGAGATGAGGTAGTAAGATTACTCTTGATTGCACGTTTGGTTTACTTTAAACCATGTCTTAAGTTTACATTTAAAAGTTAGATAGTTAGTGCTCTCTCTTAATTCAATAAGTAGACCATTCCAGTAGTAGGTGGCTTTAACTGAGAAGAGTGCTTGCCCAAACTTGGTACGTCTTTATAGACACAGTCCCCTCTGGTAGTTGCCCTTGTTGCCTTGCTGCTACTATTTGTATGCTGTTTGTATAGGGACTAAATTGGTTTCAGAGTTGTCGTGCTTGCTTGTGACCAGCTTGTGAAACAGTATGCTATGCGAGAGAAGATCATAGCATGCATAAAGAGACTGGCTGCCTCTGCTGTTAGGTATGGTCTTATGTGCCGAAAGTTGGCCAGGTTGAATTTGATGGTACTGGCCAACTTTTTTAACATTCTTTTTAAATGACAGATTTAAATTTATGATGACTCTGAGGCATTTAAAATCAAACACCACCTTGAGGTTTTCTCCTTTAACAAAAACATCAGGTTGGTGAGTCTCTGTGGGCTTCAATGAGAAAATCATACAGACAGTTTTGTTTACATTCAGGTGTAAACAGGAATTGTTTAACCAATCAGATGCATGGGCCATGGCTGCCGTTAGTTTGTTTGCGGCTAGTTGTTTGTTTTTTGCATGTACATAAAGAACTGTGTCATCAGCATACATTAGTATGTTGACAGATGGACAGACTAAAGGCAGGTCATTAATATACAAGCTAAACAAAATATGGTCCAGTGCTGATCCTTGGGGAACACCATTGTTACAGTTAAGGTATGTTGATTGAGTATTGCCAATACGTACACTTTGCTTCTTATTTGTTAGATATGAGTTCATCCATCTAACGGCATCATTGCAGAAATTAAACAAAGATAGTTTTGACAGGAGGTCCTCATGGTTCACAGTATCGAAAGCCTTCTTAAAATCCAGGAAAACTGCACCTATTTCACCACCTTCATCTAATTTTGACTTTACACTTTCAACAAAGTAGCAGCTGTCTGTTTCTGTTGAGTGATTGGTGCGAAATTTGCATTGGGTGCAGAGGGTGTGGCCTGTGTTCAAGTGAGGGGTCAGCTGCTTTGCTACCCATTTCTCGGCCACCTTGGACACTACGGATAAAATACTGATGGGTTTGTTGCTTCCCACAGTTGTTTGGTCACCAGCCTTGAAAATGGTTGTAACAACAGCTGACTTCCAGGTGCTTAGAAAAATTCCTTGCTTAATTGACAGATTAATCAGATGAGCAATAGGGCAGACTAGGACATCCTTATGGGATTTCAAAAACGTGGTATCCAAACCATAAGCAACCTTTGCGTTTGAGTCTCTTAAAGAGCTCATGATGTTTACCACTGCTGATTCTGATATTTCTGTTATTCTGAAAATTGGTCATGATTCCATTCACTTTAAGTTCAGGTTCCTTTGTTCTCTGATCATTATTTCTTCCAGTTAATTTATTAAGATTCAGTTTCCCATTTCCCCTTGCTTCATCAATTACTGTAATAAAAAACTCAGCTTTAGCCTTCCTGATGTTCTTTACTTACTTGAAATTTACTTATTTCAAAGGGATGTAAAAATATGCCTGTCATTACTATGACCTGATTTAAAGGTGTAGGTGATTCTGGACAAAGCTTGTTGGTATTTGAACTCAACAGCCAAACAAATACACCCCTCCCTTCAGTGCTCCTTCAAACTTGCATGAGTAACACACAGCATTAATTTGTCCTGTGCACAAGCACGAGTTGTGACATATTATACCAAAGTGTTTGGTGGAAACGCGGCTAAAGCTTCGGTATTTGATGACCTGGGTTGGTGGCTCTACCCGAGTCGCTCTGTTTGTTTAGCGTTTACAGAGCCAGGGATATGTATGAACACCAGACTTTTTTTTTCAGTGCACACACAGAACGGAAAGCTAACGGACTGTGAGGAGATAGTCACTGAATCATTCACTGTTTTGGATTAGAATCGTAGACTACAACTTTAAGTGCTCTTTTCAGTGCAAAATCCCGCTCTTTCATTTGTCGCTAGAGGGCTTCATTGAGCCATGGTAAAGTGTTCTTTTGTCTAGGTTTGTATTGCTTTTTTTTTGCATTACTTTACTGATAGTTGTCAAAAATGTATTGCAGCTGTTCTCAATGTCTTCACTGGACAGTAGATTGGACCAATTAATTTGTTTTAGGGCATTTTCAAAACTATTGATTTCTTTTTTTTTTAATTCTCTGGTGGTAGCGTTTTGTTTTGATAGTTTTTTCTAACCTTTTTCTAGTGAGTTTCTGTACCAGTAATATTATGGTCAGACAAACCAGTTAGCAGGTTATGGGATTTTGTTATTCTCTCAGGTCTGTTCGTAAACATCAGGTCTACTTGCGTCTGGGAGGAATTGATTACTCTTGTTGGTCCCTGCACCAGTTGAGTAAGATTGAACTGGTCTGTTATCTGTTATAAGTTTTTTCCTATCTGATTTATTATCCCAGTTTATGTTAAATTCACCCATAAGTTCTTTTTTACCATCAGATTTTTAAGAATGCTGTGTAGATGTTCATAAAACACAATGGTGGTCAATATAAACAAATAACAACAAAAGACATGTCTGGAGGCAGTGAAACATTCAACCCAATACTTTCCAGATCTGTTTCATGTGACCATTCAATGAGACTGCATTTGATTGTCTCTTTAACATAGATTAACAATCCTCACCCTCTACCCTTGTCTCCATCCCTTCTGAACACATTGTACTTAGAGACGTTGATGTGGATATTGACAGCGGCTGGTTCTCTGGAGGCAGAGTAGACTTGACAGCTGACTCAGATCAAAGTGAGCATAAAATGTGTTAAGCTCATCTGGCAATGTGGCCTCACACATAATGGGGCGCTCCTGCTTTTGTAGCCTGTAATGGTCGCTTTCCACATGTCTTTGGTGTTGTTAGTGCTGAGGTCTCTCTCTTGTATGCTTCCTTGTCACCAAAAAGGCAGCTTTTTTGGCTCTGGATAGGGCCCTCACCTATCCATTCATCCAGGCTTTCTGGCTGGGGAATGATTTTATTGTCTTTGTGATCACCACATCATCAACTCATTTGCTGATGTATGATGTCACTGTTGATGTATATTCCTCAAGATTGATGTGGTTCTCCTGGGTGGCGGCATCTCTGAACATGCGCCAGTCTGTGCAGATGAAGCTACAGCAGCAGGCAGGAGAAGCAGGGAAATGTGGTCTGATTGACCAAAATGGGGGCTGGGAAGGGCTTTGTAGCTGCCAGAAATGTTTGTGTAAACATGGTCCAGGGCATTGTTTCCCCTGGTGGGGGTGTGGACATACTGATGGAATTTAGGTAAAACAGTTTGATTAAAATAACCAGCTACAATAAAAATACCACCGTTGTTTTGTCATATGACTGCTGACCAGCTCATACAGTTCCTGTACTGCATTTTTTTTTTAATTTGTATTTGGAGGAATGAAAACAGTAGCAACAAAAACACTAATGAATTCTCTGGGCAGATAGTATCGACATCTGGGAAACATTGTCCCTCAACTTTGACTACGTTTACACAGAGCCCGCCTCCTCTTATCTTACCGGAGTACTGTGTTCTGTCAGTGTGAAACACAGTCTGCCTGTCAAGTGCAATACCTTCCCGAGATCCCGTTGTTGAGTTAACCTGAGTGTTATTTCATCCATTTTATTTTCCTGCGACCGGACATTAGCCAGAAGCAGTGGAAGTGGAATAGCCTTAGGTCCAAGCTGCACGTAGTCCAATCCCTATGCTTCCTTTCAAGAAGAAAAGGCTAATGGAAAGATGCAACTATGCAAACCAGGTTCAACATCAGCAACTCCAAGATTACAGTCACACTCATCAACATCTTGATGTACCTATCACCATTATGGCAAAGCTTAGGGGCAGCTGGTGCACAGTGTTTACCAGTCACTGCTGGCTTACAGCGGCTTTGTTGCTCAAGCATGAGCACTATTCTCTATCCTTCTCTCTCGTTTCTCTCCGTTTTACCTCTCTCTTTTTTAAAGGAAATCATTTTTTTCTACTGATTCAGGGTTGGACAGAGTTTGTATAATCTTGTCTCCTCATTTCCATGATAACAAAGGATGGGCAGCATTGTGAGCAGTTGTTAGGGGTAAAGCAACAAGTCAAATGAGCCTGTTGAGTGACTTGATTGTAAATGAGGTAGCCTACACTCCATCAAGTACCTAACATTTTAACTGCCTTTATACAATCACTGTTAACAATTACAGCTCTAATAACCTAGTGGTTAACCTGGTGGATATAAAGTAAGCAACTGTTTACTAACATATTCGTTTACAGCTTTACATCTGCCCCGCAAGAGGCCGAAGAATGAAAATGCAGCTTTAAACTTCATTTTGTGAGATCTTACGTACTCTTTGTATTATACATATAACAATAACGCGTTTACTATCATTGTAGCCACAACATTTTAACATATTTAAAACTTTTTTTTCAGTTTAACCTGGATTCTAAAGTTAAAGAGTTGCTGGAGTTGACTGATAAATTGACATATAATCACTTTTGTTTTCTTTTACTTTACTAATACTATCAACTTAATCAAAATATTTATTTCAGCATTATTTATTTATGTGTTCTTTTTTTTGTTAATAAATAAGTCATTTTTTTTGTCCCCTATAGTCAGTGCAGTAATGTTCAGCAGCTAATGTTAATGTGTCTGATTTCAAAGCTTTTCACTGCACATAGAGTAAACATACTGTGCTCAGCAGTAGATATCCAAATGAGTCAGCCATTTCCACTGCATTATTACAATATACAATGCAAGTCTGACGAAGTAGATTTCCACAGTGTACTGAAATGAATAGAGAACACACTAAAGCTGTTTGACAATACAGCCTTGTAGTACAGGCTCCAGAGCCTTTTAGTGCTCTTTCTTTCTATTGTTATTTTTCTCTTTTTAAGTCCTGATTACTGGAGCCTTGAGCACTTTCATCATTTTATCATGTTTGTCTTTTGTCTGTCTTGTCTATGATTGTTTGTAAAATGTGTGTCAAGATGGATGCATTGTTTTGTCTACTGCAAACCAAATCTACCTACAGGTACAAATAAACCTAACCTAACCTAACCTAGAGCTCTTGTTGTTGGTTATACCTGTTGTGTATGTATTTTCAAGGCCTTTCTCTCTTTTAACAGGGAAACCTTGCCAGTCACCACCAAACAGCCAAGAAAAGAACTATAAAGCTTTCCTTCTTGCTATCAGCTACAACTAGTGCAATTTCACCTTCTCTGTTTCCCTGCTGCCCCTGTTCAGAAGAGAGATGTGTGCTGTAAACAGTCAGAGGATGGAGACAAAGGAAGAACAACAAAAAAAGCCATTTGTTGAGGTGGGGTTCTTTGAGGCAGTGAAAGAAGGTGAAAGCGTCACCTCCCTTGTTGTGTTTTTTAAAACTAGCATTGTAGAAGGAGAAGCACAGCAGTGTAACAAGCTTGTAAATACATTGTCTGTAGGCAGCTATTTAGAAAGCCTGCTTTGTAGCTGCACATGTTCTTTCAATGAACGCATTGTGAAAAATATTTCTCTCTCCTTTCCTTTTTCTTTACTGTAAGCCACCCTGAAACATTTGCAGGATCAGGATTACAGGATTTCTCTCAGCTTTACAGACCAACCAAGACCCATGAATAATACTGGACAGTAAAAACAAATGCTGTTAAACGTCATGCTCACACATCAAGCTGCTGTCGGAGCCTATGGAATAGTGTAATTTGAGGTTGGATGTAAATTAAAGGAAGTGACATTTACAAAAAAAGTTACAAAAATGACTTGTATACAACTAATTTGTAATGGTTATTTTCATTCACTGACAACATTCTGTAGCAATGAATGTGTATCGGGACAAAGTGAAAAGTAAGGGTGAGGAGGTTGGAGTAGTGAATGGATGTGAAAAGTGCTCACATTTGATACCCTGGCTTTGCATCAGTTTCATGGTGGTGATTTTTCCCAAATCTCAAACAAGTGGTTTAATTGCAGAAACAAAAAGGATAAGGCTACCATTAGCCTCAACAAACCTGAGGACAAAACAAATTCTGTGTCTGGGCTCAGCCCTTGGCACTCCATAGAGAATGATTGGGGAGTGACGCTTATATGTGACATATTTTCTTTCCCCCATGAGGTAATTTAACTACAGTTCAGAATTATGTAATATTTCCAGTAGCAAGCTAGTTTTTCCATTAGTTTTTCTCAATCGCTTTGACGCAGTCATTAAACGTGTAACCTCATTCGCTTAACAGTTCCTCGAAACCACACGACATTAACGCAAATGACCACGGCACTCATTCATTTCTCATTGTGTTCACACAAAATGCAAATGCTAAAGCACATTTTGCAAAACACTAAATGCAATTGTCATTGTGTAGATGCAATTCTCATTCAACTATGACATGACATCCAAAACAGATTGCAGTTGTTCATTCGGTGAATCATTGCATGCAAATTATTGTGCACAATGAGCATTGCGAGAGAAGGCCAGCATGATGTATGGAGTGAGTCACTTCCCTTCCCACAACTGACGAGAGATGGAGAACACATGAGGTCAATCCCATCCCACAGGTGCAAATTGTTGCAGTACTTAACACTAGCTAGCACATACTGTATAATGCTAAGGGTTTCAGTGCACAGTGTTGCTGAGAATGGAGGGAGAAGCAGGTGCTGCAAGAGGTGTCTGCATGCATAGTGGTATGGCAGGGGGAGAGGGGTGAACAGAGGGTGGGGGAGGTAAGGGAGGACGGAGATGTAGGGGAGGATGAGGAAGAGGGAGGGGAAGACGTGAATATTTCAAATGAGATATGGGTCACTATCGTAGACCACGTAGTTAAGCATGGCCTAAGAATGGTTGAAGCAGGCTGTAGAGTGCAGCCTCAGCAGAACCGGCCTACTGTCTCGTCAATAATTTGGATGTTCAGGAATGAGAACAGGTAAGCCTTCTAGTTAAGTACTGCAGTATACAACAGGTCACATACACACTACTACACATTACAGCACTGTATCCCTGTAACTTGGTCATTGTGTGGTGTAACATCTCAGACTTTATTGTATAATTCACGGACTGTCCCATCAATTCATATTTGTTTCCAATTTTACTGCAGAATTGTACCACTGCCCCACTCTGGTGGCAGAGGCCGAGTTTTCACACCTGAGCAGGAGATGGCAATAGTCAACACTGTGAGAGCAAACAATGGCATTAGACTTCGAGAGATTCACAGTGCTGTTATACAAGATGATGCCGTCTTTCAGAACATCTCCTCTGTGAGTCTCTCAACTACAGACAGGGTGCTGAAGAAGCATGCCATGTCAATGAAGCAACTGTACAGGGTTCCATTTGAAAGGAACAGTGAGAGAGTGAAGGAGCTACGGTACTTTTATGTACAGGTAAGCCCAGACAGTAATGTTTGTATATGTATGAGTATACTTTCAGACCATGTAACAAAATGTGGGATATACACTATGGCTGCTGTTACAGTAAATTGTGCTTGGCGTGGTATCCTACACTATTGGTTTGGTGTAAACTTCTGTGTTTTTCTGTATTTTGCAGAGGGTGATGGAGCCAAACCCCACACACATTTGTCTATGTCGACAAGGCTGGATTCAACCTGAACAAAGTCAGAATCAGAATCAGGTTTATTGCCATGTAGGTTTTCACTTACAAAACAGAGAGGAAACCCAATTCAACCCATTGATGGGTAAGGATAAAATACTGTGTTTTGTAAAAACATATATTTGTAAAGCTTGTTACGTTGTTTGTTTTGTGTTCATAATCATTTGTATTTAAGTTGTAAACCTTTTTTGCCTAGCAGCATGCTTTAGGAGATGGTTGAAGTTGGTTGGTCGTTCCACCACTTTGGTCCAGACTGAAATATCTAAAAATTAGATGGCACCATGACATTTTTTACAGGCATTCATATTCCCCATAGGATGACCTACTGACTTTGGTAATCCCCTGACTTTTCATCTCGAGCCACGAACATCGTAATATAATTCCAATGGATTTGTATTAAAGCTTACTCTGTTGTGCACCTCATTGTGTATGTGTTCCTTCTCAAAATTCCAAGCAGAGACTAAAAGGAAAAACATTTTTCTAAAGCTGTTTTAATGATATCTTACCCTGCTACAGTATAGTGAAAATGTAATGCCTGTATGAGCTGGCACTGACCCTGTCTTCTTCCTACATGTGGCCATGTGGGAGGCTTTTTTTTTTTTGGCTCTTTAATCTTGTTCATATCAGTACTTCAAAGAATCAAGGGGGCACAGGACAGGCTTCAGACAAGCAGTTCACTTGAACAGGGCAGATAGCAAAGATCAGCCTTCTGTGCTTCCTTCCCCTGGATCAGGAACCATCTCTTGTTTGAGCATGCCCGACAGAGCCACTGATAAGAGTGCTGAAGCATACTAAGTCTGGATTCTCTGAGACTGTCAAGCATGAAACTGGATTATGAGCATTTTGGCACTGCGTATACACACTGGCTTGTTGGCCATATCAGCACTGGAGCAGAGAGGTTAACAACTCAGCTAGGGAGACAGACTGAGAGCCAATGAAGCATCCATACCTCCCCCATTCACTGAGTCCATCTATCTGTCCACATACCAACCATCTGCCTATGCATTGCTCCATGTCACTGCTTCACCTCCTCCATCTGCTCGTTGTCATCAGCGTGTCTGCATTCTTTCACAAGGCATGGTATTTTTTTAAATCAAGTCTTCCAGTATTCCATTGCTAGTTCATCCGTTCATGTTGTTCCTGGACCGGAGAATGTACAGAACAACTGAGCCTCAACATGAGATTTCTTGTATCTTATTATAGTAATATTACAGGGTTATATAATTTTGTTTGTATTTATTCATATATGTATGTATGTCACAATAATTATTTCTTATTTATTTAGTTTAGTTTTATTTTAAACACTTTAGGACTCATTGTTCACCACTGCACACTGCTTTCTTCCACCAACACTTCTCTTTTTCTTCTCACTGTCTTCACGGAGTGTAGTGCCCTTGGTAGGCAAATGGATGGTCCTGACTGCATGCCAGATTAGATTACAATTAGTGTCACTATTGTCTATGTAAATAATCTTTTGTTTAAGTATTTAGCATGAACCAATATTCCATTACAACAAAAATAAGATCATAAATTTACCACCTCCATGAGGAAAATAATTACTCTAAGGGGCTGAGGAAGGAAAAGTGACACCATCCTACCGTAGTGGTTCTCACTCTGCGTTGTGTGGTGTGAAAGGCAGTAACTGCACTTAATGGGATGGTCTTTAAGTATTTTAGCTTTAGCTCAATATCTTCAGATGGAATCATGAAGAGACAAACAATTACAGGGTTGCTCGTACATAAATGCTTCCCAGGCCTTCTCAGGAGAAAGCCTGGGTGAAAAGAGCAACGTATAATAATTTGCTACATTACAATAAAGTAAATAAAATACAATTTACATGAATAAATAATCAAAAGTACTTTCTTTCAAAAAAAACAAATAAAGAAACAATAACCATGCATAAACCCACATACCTGGAATCATGAAGAGACAAACAATTACAGGGTTGCATAAATGTATCCAGCGCCTGTGTAACATCATGAACAAAGTCACTACATGCTCCACACTAGCAAACAAAAACTCAACAGTACATGCTGACATCGTGGCTACACGGCAGCCCTGCTACTCACATATCTCAACAACTTTTACCCTAATTAGCAGATTTATGCATAAAAACAAACAGAATGTAGCTCTAACACGTAACAACGTCGATACAATGACTTTACATTTGTTCAAAGTAACTTAGCATCGCACATATCAAAAATGACCGAAAGTAAACAAAATAAAGAAAACTCGTACCTTCCCAGAAGAAAGTCTGGGTGAAAAGAGGAAGTAAAACTTGCTGGAACTGAACAAGTAAAACTTTACAAAATAAAAGTATGGTGATGCTTCCTGTTATAACCCAGAATATCATCCTTTTTGTAGGAAAGCGACCGGTCGTTACATGAAACTGCATTTACTATCATAACTGCATTATTAACATATTAACAAAATTGTTAGGAATGTCACAAAAATAAGAAATATAACACTGGAAATGCCAACCTGTATTCTCCAAAATAAAAGTCTCCACTTAAATGAGCTTTTATAGGGATGTGCAATGTCCTCTTCACAATATAGCACAACAACATACTACTATTACACTAGCATGGGCTGTAAACCGCTCTATGACTGCAAGAGAATGGTGAAAGGTTATGGTTATGGTTTTACTACCCCACTTTTTTTCTTTTAAAAATAAATATAAAAATAAATCATCATGCAGTCCCTGCAATCAGGTGATTCTATTTAAGCAGCCTATATCAATGATCATTTTATTACTTTCAGCAACTGACAAAAACAAATGATGAAAAAAAAATCACACATTTTTGGAGCACCCTTTGAGTTGGTTCAGTCGAACCTGTCGCTGATCGTTTCGTCTGACTGTTTACAAAGGTGAGAAACATTTAGCTTCACTGCAATCATGGACTGAAAATAGAACATAGGAAAAGACAGGCTAGTGTATATTGAATGAACCTGCTTGGCCCACTGACTCCAGCCAAACTTTAAATTAGCTAAAAGTATGATTGTACTGTAGCCAAAATGCCGAACCTATTTGCGAGTCAACGTTAGCTCACTTTGCCAGCCCACCCACCTCACGTTAGCGAATCAAAGAGTCGGCTCTTTTAAGCGTAACGTGGCTGTTAATATTTTGCATTGGCCCTGTTGATTTGATTATTTGGGATGCAGTGGAGGGTAAACTGTATAACATTACAACTACACCAGCTAGTGGTGCTGTTGGGAATAGCTACCACCAGAACCTGTGTAAAATGAACAGGTGGGACTGGAATTAGATAGTTGTTGTGAGACCATTTCATTCACCTACATTGTTTGTACTTTGTTGCAGTTGTTATACTTTGAAGATGACCTTGTGAGTATTGAGAGAAGCAACCCTCAGGTTTGGTTAACCAGGTTTAATTATCCAAATCATATTGTGATGTGTTGAAAGGCCATTTCATTTCTATAAATTGTTTGACCTTGTTGGACCTTGAAGATGGCCTAGCAGCCTGCAACCTACTACCATTTTAGGCTACATAATGTTTTTATAAATACATTTCAAATATGACAAAGCCATTATTCTAATACTCGTTTCCTGTCATGATCCACCCAGTTATACACTGTTCTTGATGCATTCTTGGTTTTCATAGCACCCTCAAGGTCTATCTTATCTTATCTTATCTAATCTTATTTTATCTCAATCTAACTAATCTAGACTAGTGCAGGTGGCTCTTTCTTGACTTAATCCAAGAGGTTAGGTGGTGTAGGAATGAAGGAAATTTGTTTCAAATTACTGGGGGGGTTTTCTGGCGGAGGACCCCCAGGGTCTTCCTCCTCTCAACAGTCTTCCACCATGCATACTCCACTCCTTCTCCTGGCCACTCTTTCTCCTCTGCCAGCCATCTCTCTGTGTCTGGCTGGGTCCATGTTTACTGAGAAAAACTAATTCCAAAGACTTGCCCTTTTATATAGATGGCATGAAATTGAAAAGCATAATCACCTGGGCAGATGCTCAGCTAAAATGGGAATTAGCTGTGGTTGGTCTTTTCTATTTATAGTTTTCCTTTTTTTTTAGATGTAAATGTAGCAGAATGCAGCAAATTGTAGTAATCTTGTGTTATGTTGTTTTGAATGTAACTTTAACGGTTTCATGTATAGTAGTATGTATAATAGTATGTAAACATGTGCAAAATGGAGAATACATAGTTTTGGTGGTGGGTGAGTTTGAGTGCTAAAACAGTTCATGAAATTTGAAAGCTGTGGTCATTGAATGCATTTTGTGTAAACACAACGAAAAGTGATCTACAGTTTAGTCCATATTGATTTCTGTTGCGCTGACTGTATGAAGAGTTGAAAAGTGAACCTATATAGAGAACCATAAGTTAGCAATTGTAAAAACTGCTGCATAAACCAATATTCCATTACAACAAAAAGAAGGTCACTTTTTTTATTGCATGAGTTGTGCTACCTTGTAGTATATGCCAGAGAAATTAATCAGAAATTAATTTCTGATTCAGCCTATTGCTTCAGCCTCCTGAATCATCGACATCACACTTTATGTCCTCTCTTGAAATACACCTGGGAAAGAATGTCCAGACATCTAGCATTCAATGCGACCTATAGGGAAATCTGATCATGCAGCTGGTGTTCATAAACTTTTCCCCTCTGTGAGGTGTGTGTGTGTGTGTGTGTGTGTGTGTGTGTGTGTGTGTGTGTGTTTGTAACACAAAACTCAGTGGACTATTCTAAGACAGAGACTACAAAAAGGTGGATTTATTGTGAAAAGCCTGACTGTTGATCTAAACAGTTGATTTCAGCTGAAGACATTCCTTAAAGACAACTCAGAGTTAACATGATCAGGCTAATTAAAACCTGGCAGTCAAGATGATCCCTTATCATGGTCTCACTATGGTGTCATACTGCTCCCTAGTAGACTTTTCAGAGTATTGTTAGCTCGATTTTCTTGGTTTACACACCTCTCTAATATCTGTCTCTTGCTCTAAGCTAACTGTGGTCTGTAGTGGTTTTAGGACCACTTTTTTTTCCCACATACTGAGGGTTTTACCATTTGAACAGTAGAAGCTGTTTCCTGTGGAAACTGCAGATAATCAAATTACTTTAAAACAGGTTTGAAGAATAGAAGAAAACTTAATCCTCTTAAGGGTTAAATGACATGAATGATGTTCCTGAAAACTAAAAGAGCAGGAGCATTAACCTGCTCTACAACAAATCCTGATCATCTGTAATGCATAGAATGGCTCATCTGTTCTTTGTTTGTGTCATTTCACTGTGTTGTGTTTTACCACGCTGTCTTGTGAATGCAAGTATGAAGAACAGGCTGCCAGCCTACACTCATACACTGCAGTCCCGTCATTTCTTTTTCTCTCTGTTCCATAGAGCTCTACTGCCCCCTGCAGGTAAACCATCAGACCTCACTGTACTGTGGTCTAATGTGGATGTACTGTATGTATAGTAGCCTAGTTCTCTCTTGTCTGTCTGCTTCTCTACCTCCTGTTGGCTTTAAACCATGTGCAGTTCAATTGTTTCGACCCAAAGTTCTTCACTGGCATGTTTTGAAAAGACTATCTATGTTTAAACAAAAATACTGTAGCAGAATGAGCATTACATGGGGAAACAAAGTATGTTGTGTAAACACATTAATTAGTACGAAGAATGACGTAGAGTGATCTCTGCTCAACTTCAGGCAATCACAAAGGATCAGTAGTTATACTGAGTAATGAAATTTAACTTGTTTGTTGAATTCAAAATTTGTTACAGTCCTAACTTTGTATTATTAGAACACAGATGCTGCACAAACTGGAGGCGGTTTCATTCACACTGGAAACTGCAACTTAGGAGCGCTAGCATGGTTTACTTGTTATCATCGTGTCCGATGCCAATGGTGTAGAATTATACCAAGTTCAAGTTTATTTTCACATATAATCATACAAGGTATAATCATTCAATTATGCAATAAAAATAAGTGTAAAATAGAATAAGAATAAAGAATAGAAATAAGTAATAAATAATACTGTTAACTGTAGTAGTAACTTTGAATAATAAAGGAAGTAAAAATAGTCTTAGGGCATATACCTTCGACCTCTAAATCTCTCCTGTCTCTTTTTTTTTTGTTACACTTTCTAATGAATTAATAATGTTTACCACATGTCTAATTATCCCATGTGATTTCTTATCTTCCTTACAGGAGGATGAAAGGAGGGGGGACACACATGTACACCCTGTGTGGCATTCCAACTTACATTTTGTCCTGTTACAAGCTATTATCAATTCACTGGTTAGTTTTGCACATATGAATAGAGTCCAAACAAATTATCTCTATCTTTTCCAGACTAGTGGATATGTGTAAACAGTTCCAGTTAATTTAGTCTATATTGCTCCTGCATCAAAATCAGCACACTGAATCAAAGCTTGCAGCACAGAGGAGTGTCGGGGAGCTTAGCCTTTATTAGGTGGATGCTGGCCTGTGAGAGCAGTCCAGTCGTAAATTGCAGCCTCAGGATTAGGTTTCTTACCAGTTGGCACTAGATCATCATCCGTCCTGCGGGGTTGTTCCTTGACCCCAGGGGTCTTGTAAACAGGAAGATTAGGGAGGGAATTAAGTTCTTGTCACCACACCACAATACTGACATTAACTGGACATTAACAATACTTAATACTTAGACAAATACTTAAATCCTAATTCAATAACATATATTCTAATAGTCAGTGAAGAACATAATTGAATGATTTAAGGTTGCAGAAAAATCCACCAAACGTATGTAAATTTGTTAATGCCAAACCTATTGAGAGGACAGATTCACAGCATTCACAACACAAACACAAACAATAGCTGCCTCTCCATGCATTTTAGGTCTGACCTCAGGAACAATCAATAGGCTCAAACCAGAGGACCTAAGGTACATATTTCTTAACCAAATCAATTCTCTGACAGACAGGTAACCAATGCAAAGATTTTAAAATTGCACTGATGTGGGTTCTCCGTCTGATCCTTGTCAGACCATGTGCATCCTGTACGAGCTTTCTTAAACCCCATTCAGATGGGATTAACACTACAGGGAGAGGTGAGGATATATGGTGGCTCCAATTTTACATCTTTCACAGCAAAATTAGGGAACTTTTCTTAACCTTCCGGAGACCTCTGGGTCAAGAAATAGGCCTGCATAACAACAGAGTGCCAATCTTGGTGACGAACCTTAGCTAGTTTATTAACTTATAACCTGCTTTCACGGGTCGTGCATGGCACTGACCTAGCACCCACCCTTCTAAGGGCCAGCATCGCAGGCTCAGGATGATCCCTGGACTTCATCAAGGACTCATACACGGAAGAAATGAACAATAGAACTGAACTGCAAAATTTTGTGTACACTAATTGATATGTGATGTTTAGTTAGAAATATAGGAAAAAGGGGAAGCTTTTGATTCAATATGCTGATTTTGATACAGAAACAACAGAAACTGAACCAACAGGAACAGTTTGCCAGTCTTGAAAAGATAAAGATGGGGTGTTTGGTATCCAGCCAAATGTGAGAAAGAACTCTGAATTCAACAAACTCTGAACACCGCTAGTGCGTCTCATTACACCCAGCCAAGTGGGAGTGAACAAAGACGTTATCACCCTGCTGCCTGCTGGGAGGGAGAGAGAGAGAGAGAGAGAGAAAGAGAGAGAGAGAGAGAGAGAGAGAGCTGGCACAGAAATGACACAGTGTCGCTCTCCCCACTCCAAGTAACTTCTCGCTTCTGAACCACCAGATGAAACTTTTCCTGTGATATTGGGGTTGATGCTGTGGCATAAGAGTACTTAGGCAATGTTAGGATTCTTTTGTATGTTTTGTAGTTGTGAGTTAGTTAGTAGTTTTATAAACCTTTCATTTATAAAGAACTTGTGTGTGAAGCATTATGGTCACTGTTTACGAGTCAAGAACTTAGCAGCAACCTCCAGAATTGAGAGTGAATGAATTAAATGGTGTTTTCCCTTTTTTAAGTATGAATTTAATACAAGTTAAATTCTGTTACTCAGTATAAAGACTGATCGTTTCTGATAGCTGAAGTTGAGTGCAATCACTCTACTTCATCTTTCGTACCAATTAAAGTGTTTACAATGCATAGTTTGGTGCCTCACTTTTTGAGGCTTATTAATTATCGTTACATATTTTGGTAGCTTTAAGGTATTCCTACTACACATTTTTGGTGCTGCCTTCATTAAACTTGTAATCTCGAAAATTTTCACTTAGTTTCACGGCACATATGGCAATAATCGGTAATTGCAGGTGTGTTTTTGGACCTCACTTCAGTTTCAGTTTCAGTTTCCTCGTCTGTAGTCATCGACCTTTTCTTTGTTTGTTCAGCCATAATAACCGCTTACTCACAACGCTAGCTAACAACAGTACGCCGCTTCACACACAGGTGCATTGAAGAGCGAGTCTGTTGCATTAAAAGCCTTGTTAAAAGTCTTACTGTGCGCCGCTTGAGGGTTTTCCGGGAATGTCGCTCCCGACTCGTAATACTGCAAATGCTGCAGGCTTTCATCAGTGGGCTGGGAAAATATGTCGGCTTATGCCGCTGGATCAGTGTAAAAGACATAATCGGGGCCCTTGATAAAATGTAAGTTGTAAAACATAAGAATTAAATTGAGAAACAAATTTTCAATACAAAATCAAAACATACGTACATTGTCATTTCAGACTATCCGAAGATAGATCATAGTGAGAAAATACCCCGACGTCTATGTCAATCATAGGCTATCTATGCCAGTAGACAACGGCTTATGCTACGAAGATATCAACCGCTTACTCACTCAAAGTATTTATGGTGAATAATAAATAATATGCCACATGTGTGCTTGTTAAATGTTCCGTGATGTGGAGTTTTATATGATGTAATGCACGATCGCATTCTAATAACATATTAAACATGCCAAAAATAATAGGCCTACAAGTATTACAAATATCCCATTTTCTCATGTTCTATTTTTAACTTCAGAATAAAAATCAAAACAACGAATAACAGTGTTTGTTTTCTAATTTTGGATTCTAAATCGGATATGAAATAAATACATGGGTAGTTTGGGCTTCTTCTTCTTCTTCTTCTGTTTAGTTTAACAGCGGTTGGCATCCATAAATGTTGCATTACCAGCATCTACTGGAAAGCACTGTGTCTTATCTGCATTTGTGAATTTTGTGTGACAGACGGTGCAGAGGAACAGTCTCAAAAGGATCCACACAAATAGGTGGAGATTCACAAATATATTTCCCTTGTATAATGCTAATGTTAATGTACAAATGATGATTTATGAGTTGCCAATTAGAGGCACAGATACAAATACAGATTTACAGATACAAATCACTATGCATTTATTTGTGCATTGTGTTTCTATGAGACATGAGTCGTGCTCCCTGGTAAAACAGTCTCAAAAGTCACGTGACATTTTACGAGTCAGTGCTCCCTGCATTTGTGGATTTTGTGTGATTTATTTATAGACTATTTATAGATGGTTTTGGTGAGTTTTATTTTGTTTCTGTCGAGTCGGGATGAAGTGTGTCCATATGCACCAGTTTGTTTTGGTCTGAGATGCTGGGCTCTAGAGCGACATCTGCTGGTTCTGAATGTCGTATATCACCTTTAAGAGCCTCCACTGGCACACCTCATTGTTTGTCCAGGCTGTACAGTTCATTTCTACAGTTAATTTCCACCATAAAAGTCCTTAGCTAGACTCGAACTTGCTGAAATAGGATATTAGATGTAGCTTACCTTGATCCTCTGAAGTTTCTGATCTTCTCTCACTTCAGTCCAGCTTCTAGTATCAATTCAAACACAGACAGGTGCTCACACTATTGCCTCGACTCCTCTCTCCTCGTGTCTCTTCCTCACCTCCCCCGCTCACATCTCCGGTGTTAGGGACTAAGACACAAGGTGAGGATGTGAAGAGGTGAGGAGCGAGGGAGGAATTGAGGATATACAAACTGAGAAAAGAGAAGGGGCTAATGTGTGAAGGGGTGTGAACAAACTCGTAATTAAAGGTATGTACTCTAATTGTAGAGACACCTAAGTGATCACTATTGATATGTCACACCTGCTTTAACACTCTCTGATGGGGTGGGTTATTAGTGTAGTGATTAAGACATATGTCTCTAAGCCTGCATGCTTTTCTAAGTGGTGGTGTTATAGTTACTATGGTGAAGACGCTTGCCGAAGCAGCAAAATATATTAAAATAAATTCAATATTATATTGTATTGTACTCAGATCGACGGCTGCATTTGGCAACAAAATACTGTAGTGACGGTCCACATTTCCCATCATGACTAGCGCTGGACTGAGTAGTTTGTTAAGTTTGCTGTTTTATGCTCCAAAATGCAAATGTTACTTTTTGTTAGTGTTTGTAATGTGTCTCTTCAGAACATGGTGGTTTATGGTGGTAATTATCATTTTTGTGCTTGTTTATAATTTTAACCATTAGTGAGGTGGCTGTTACATTTCTTGAAAGTGTTATATATTGAAACTATGGTAAGGACTTTTTGTTCCCCAGTGTTGAAAAACATTATTGGACATCTCACAGAAATGGTTGTAGTTGCATTGTGTGCTGCTTGCCACACTACTGCAACATTGTTGTAGTTACATTTTCTGTATAATGTAAGAAATACTCCTTTGCTAAATAGAAAATGTGAGTAAATGAAACTTAAAAGTACGCTATGAAGTTTTTAACTGGTTATTAGAGATGGAATTTACAGCTCTTTGAGGGGAGCCGGATCTTGTGGAACCGTTTCTTTCAAAGAGCCGTTCAAAAGACTGGATCGTTTTTATATTTATTTATTTTTAAGAAGCCAGCCTGGGGGTGACTCATTTTATCTGGGAAATAATCACTGGGAGGAATGATAGGGTAAGATTTGGATCAGAATCATTCAAACTTAGACATCCCACCAATATATATTCTATTGGTGAGTTTGAATTATTCTGAAATATTGATTATAATTTCATTGTCAATGGCATGTGTGGACTAGATTTTAATGTCTGATCTGCATTCGTTGTAAACATTCCACAAGTTGGCGCCACATCCCTCTGCTTTGACAGTGAGATCACTATTTTGGATTTACCCTTTGTATAAAATGTGTGTGTGTGTAAATAAAGCTACCTTGACTTATGTTATTCATGCAACACCATCTTCTTGAGACCGCTACTACTGAGGTAGAGGCACTCACGTGAAGGCAGTGTGGACAACTCAGATTATGTCATGCGATATTTGCATATCGCACCGCAGGTGTACTCTGCTGCGCTCCTCCCCTTGTGCCTGTTCTCTGTCTCACTCAGTGGAGTAGCAAAGGAGGAGCTTGTGTGTGCATCTGTGTGAAACACAGCAATAAAAAAAAAGAAAAAAAGAACAGCTCGCAACTGCGAATCGGTTCCCATTGTTCGTGTTAAAGAGCCGGTCAATAGATTCGGTTCGTTCGTGAACGTCACAACTCTACTGGTCATGAAACAGTCTCAGTTTAATACTGATGCCTCTATATAACCCACATAAGCAAACGAGACCAACAGTGAGAAGACTGGCTATTTCTATTAGTTTCTAATAGTTACTCTTAATGCCTGTCACCGGGTCGGGGTTTTCCGCAACATCAGATGAAACAGCGCTGGGGTTTGCTCTGGCTGAATTCAAGTTGCTTCAGCTGCTAACTGAAGGTCCGTCTCCAGAGCTGCTGCCCGCTCTCCTCCTGGAGAAGTAGTCTCCTCGCAGCGGGGAGTGAAGCAGAAGGAACATGTAACCTAACGTGAGGTGAAACATTACCGCCTTTGTCCACAGGGACCGCCAAAATCAACACAAAATGAAAAGTTCCACTTTAAGTAAATTAAGTTGACTTTACTTGCAAATTTAGAAAATCAACTTGGCATTTAGTGTATTAAACTTCAAATAACAATTCCAGCCCTTCAAGCATTTAAGTTAAATTCACTCAAGTTTTCATTACACGTTACTTATTTTTTAAGATAGACTGGCCCGGGTGATTTCACAGTGCTGTCATTTAGAGCCATTATACCCTCCTGCACAGTCTTGCTGTGTAAAACATGGAGGAAACAGGCTGCCTGATAGATCACATCTCAGGGTTGGTTGGACCCATGGATCCATGGTTGGACCTTGGGACTGGCCACAAAGGAGATGACCGAGTCCACAAGATGGCGGCAATGTAATAGCGGTTAAACTCCAGTGCAGAAGAGGCAGAAGGTTCAGGCATGCAGGTTTTCACTCCACATCATACTGTGTATAATGGGGAAAAATCAAATCTGTGTCAGTGGTGTAAGACTCTGGAAAATGTAGAACACATTATCATGGTAGGTTATATAATACAGGCAGGGTCAGGAAATAGGGCGTGATTTTTGTTGTTGTTGTTGTTTGGTTGTTTTTCTACAGACCAATCTCATGCCATAAATCTATACACTCCGATACAGTAGGTGGCGGTATACGATCCGCAAATAAACACGAAGAAGAAGAAGAAGAAGAAGAAGGTAGGACCGCCGACTGTGATTGGTTGAGAGGTGACCAATACGGAGCTGACAGGAGGTTGTGTGTGTGTGCTGGACAGCAGTGTGAGCAGTGCAGCAGAATGTTTGGAAAACTTTCCATTTCGTTGTTTCTCCTCATTATTTCCCACCATGACCCTGCCGACGCACAGAAGAAGAAAGAGGTAACGTGCCTTTAATGGCTCACAGCGGAGGAAGTTGAGAAACTTTGGGTGACATGTTTACGACGTTTTCAAACTTAACTATCGCCCGTGCCAATCTTAGAAGCTAAGCTAACAGCAACCAGGAATGAGCTAACGTGTGGTTGTGTGTGGCAATAAGTTAGTAACTAGTTTTCAGAAAGTGACATTTGATCTCCACTCATAGTCACTGATAACGTTTACTTAAGTATAGTATCGTTACTGGTTAGAGTCTGAAGTCCAGAGAGCGGGTCCACCTGGAGAGCCCAGGTACCGTGAGCTGACTGCACACAGCAACAAGTCAGCACACCACTTCCTGTTTTACTCCCTGCCACAGGTCCACTGATCTGTGCGGCTCCTCTGTTTCTCAACAGGATAACTTTGTTGAACAATGTTTAAACCACGTGATCCTTCACGGCAGCATAAACATCTTGAAAAGATGGTCAGGTGGGACAGGGGTGCCAGATATGATTATCACTGACCATAGACATGTCCTTCTGACTTTTAAAATCTTTTTTTCATATATTCCATCAGGAGTTTGTTTTCAGCTGAATGTGAAACACACAGAGGCACGTTTGGTTTGATTCCTTTAGATCATCTGAGATAAAGATGTGGTTAGTTAACTGTCTTGCTACATTGTTCTCATGTGCATGAATGGATTTTTTGTTGTTGTTTTTGTTTTTCATATCTCTTTTTGTATGGTTTCTATCTTGGAGGTGTTGTGCAGCCTTATCCAAAATAGTATATGAAGCCAACAGTATCAGGGTAGCTCCGAGCTTTCGTTCTCCTGTTTTTGCGCCGAACACTAGCAGCTGTCTTGGTGTCTGTGTCCTGTGTAGACTCTGCTGTCAGAGAAGGTGACTCAGATGATGGAGTGGGCCTCCAAGCGTTCAGTCATCAGGATGAATGGAGACAAGTTTCGTCGCTTTGTCAAGGCTCCTCCCAGAAATTACTCGGTGGTCATCATGTTCACAGCCCTGCAGCCGCAGAGACAGTGTGGGGTCTGCAGGTAAGAAGTGGGAGCAATAGGAACGGGCGCTGTTCTTTTAATTCTGAACTATGAATTTAAATGCATCTTTTCATTTCAGACAAGCTGATGAGGAGTTCCAGGTGCTGGCTAACTCCTGGCGTTATTCCTCTGCCTTTACTAACAAAGTCTTCTTTGCATCTGTCGATTTTGACGAAGGATCGGACGTCTTTCAGATGGTGAGACAAGTTATTGTTCTCTTAGACCTGGGTCGTGCCTTGTGTTTTCTAAGAGTCTGCCGTCCATACATTAACACCAAAAGACTGGAAAGGTGTGTCATTGAGGGCTTAGAGTCTTCAGGCTTTGAGTCCAACCAAAGATTGGATTTCAGTGATCGGCTGATCCTCAGCATTAGAGGAGGAGCTAGTCAGTTAATTGAGCTGCTGTAGTGTTTGGTTGGACTGAAAACCTGCAGACCTTCAGTCCTCCAAGCCACATGGTTTGAGACATGAAAGGTCTGAAACAGTTTTTCCTCTGTACTTTGAAGAACTACACCAGAGATGAGTGTTCATTGCTGCTGACATTTTCCAAACCACAAACACGTTCAAAGACAGTAATGTAACACAAAGCAGGGGCTCTGGATGCACGGGTAGTGAAAAAAACCCAAAGAACTAATCATGGCACACTGCTTTTTTAAATTGTAAATGTTAAAATCTTTTTTATTAACATGGCTACATGATTAAAAACCAAACCTACGTGTATGGACCGCACACCGCTCAGCCTCAGGGTCAATCACAATCCTAACTATAAACACGTTGTGCAGCTACACCTGGTACTTGGCATTTTTGTATCTTACATGATCTCATCACATTACATTCATTTGCTACATGTTTTAGGCAAAGGTGATCAGGGTGGTCATCAGGCTGTGTGAACTATTCAACTGTCAAACATATCTAAGAGCGCAGTGGTACTGCGCAGCGCCCCATGTTGCAAGGAGTAGCCCTCGCGCGGCTGACCCGGGTTCGATTCCAGCCCGGGTCCTTTACTGCATGTCGTCCCCTGCTCTCTCTCCCCCCTTTCTTGTCACATCTTCAGCTGTCCCTATCAATAAAGGCATAAAAAGGCCAAAAAAATAATCTTTAAAAAAAAAAAACATATCTAAGCAGCTTTAATAATTTGAATGCAGGCATATTTTTGACTAAGTTTGTACTGTAATAATAATAAATATTGGATCATGGCAGAATAAGTCTCATAACAGGGTATGCAAACATACTCACTGACAAACTAGACTGTGTTGTTTATGATATGACACTGAAGTTGATTTAATGAAATAATTTGGCAATGAAAAGATCAATCCCTTTGACCAGTGGATGTCTGGCTTAGTGCACCAGACTGTCCAGAAACAGCCCTGGATGCTCTTGTCCAAAGTGTGTTCACACTCAGGAACAAGAGCGAGATGTCCTCGATAACTGAACTAACAAGTGAACTAAACTAACAACTGAAAGTTTTTTTTTCTGGTGATGCTGACCAAAGTCAAGGCAACTGAAAGATTATCACTCTGCTTCCAAAGCTAAGAGTCACAAAAGTGTAAATAAACAACACTCGTTTCTTTTTAACTCTAGTTACTTACTTACTTATTGAAAGCTGAACCAGTGCTACCATAATTAATGAGGGTTCACAGGGATTCTGTAAGTATCATAGAACATATATTGCATACTTTGACTGTATTTGTGTTTCTGTTGCAGCTAAATATGAATTCTGCTCCGACCTTCCTCCACTTCCCATTCAAAGGGAAACCTCGGAGGTCTGATACCTATGAGCTGCAGGTCAGAGGCTTTGCAGCTGAGCAGCTGGCTAGATGGGTGGCAGACAGGACTGATGTGCAGGTAATTGCAAAACATACCATTAAATCTGTTCAAGTGACCAGAGCCCCTAAATGTGATCCATCATTGTGTTTGCTGTGGAATAAACCATTAAATCTTTACTCTGAACTTCAACAATCACACTCACGATGATGGGAGCCTCTGATGACTCATCATGGTTGTCTGTTTTTCAGATCCGTGTCATTCGTCCTCCCAACTACGCAGGGCCTCTCCTGCTGGGCTTCCTCCTGGCTGTGATCGGAGGACTGGCATATCTACGAAGACACAATTTGGAGTTTCTCTTTAACCAGAATGTCTGGGCCTTCTCTGCACTGGTAACAACAGCAAACACACACACGTACATCTGTACATAGATGAATGGCTTTTAAGAGTGGGGAGTAGAATGCTCAGAGCTGAATGTGTTAGACGGTTAGACAGTTAGATACTCTTGCAACAGCAGTAGCCATTTTGATCAAACATCTTGTGCCATATACTGTGTACTTGTATGTTCATCATGTTCAAAAAACAATCTATCAGACTTCCGGTCTGCATACTCACACACTTACTATACATGTATATTCCCACATCACAACACACTGTACATTATCCAGAGCATTATCACATGTTGATTATTGTTCTTGGTTCTATGGGAATCACACCCCAAAGGGTGTTTATATAAACAGGTGAACTGTGGACATTTGTCTCTCTCCACTATCAAGTCCAACACAACTTTGCCAAAACAATCAGCATGTGTTTTAAAATAGATGGTATGTTCTTTTTTTAATTTATTGGTGACAAAGGTGAAACTGGAGGCAAGATTTGCCAGCTGGCACCAACTTTAGTGTGTAGTGTAGGGATGGGAATCAATAAGATCTATTTTATTTAATTTTTTTTAATAATCTGGGAATGATCATCTGCTTTTACTGGTATGTACAGCTGAGTATCATCAGTGTAGCAGTGGTAATTAATAAGAGATGAATTATAAAGAGACGAGCACAGGGCCAAGAACAGAGCCCAGAGGTACCCCATATTTCACACGGGAGTTCTGGAAGTTTGATGTAGTGTTATTATAGGAAACACACTGTTCTTTCTGATAGGTAAAACTTTAACCATGTGAGTGCTAGGCCAGCGGGCAAGGAGTAAACTGTGATCAGTGATATCAAAAGCTGAACTGAGATCCAGTAATAGAAGCACTGACGTGGAATCTTAATCCATAGTAAGCAGAAGATCATTTAACACTTTAGGTGCAGTTTCAGTGGAGTGACTGGCTCTGATAGCAGACTGAAAAGGTTCAAAAAGATTGCTGTTAAATGTGTGGGCAGAAAGTTGCTTTGTTTATATTGCTTATTTATGTGTTGTTTGCTGTGGTAATGCTCTGTTCTACTCTTGATTGTATGGAGTGTTAATGCATGCAGTAGCAGCCGTGGTGTCCATGGTCCACTCTGTGAATGTATTGTTGCTCATATTACCAAAGTTTAATAGCCTGAGTTTTGTGCAGTTCGCTGATTAACTCTGGTTGGAATTCTACTCATTAAATCCTTGGTTTACACTGGTTTTTATTTTACAGAGCCTGAGGGGTATTTCTAAATGCTTGTGTGCACAAATGAATAACTTGGACACACAAATTAGTCATTGGTGCTCTTAAATGTTTAATTTGTTTACTAGAATGAACACACCGAAACAATCTGTTATCCTAACAAATGCATTCAAGTAATATCAAACCGAACACAACAGTGTGAAGCACAGATGTAAGATTCTCCACTATTTATTTAGCTTTGTATTACAGGGAAATGTGAGTAAACTGTGTTCAATACAAGGAGAAATACAGTGAATATGATAATGTAGTATCTGTAATACTTCTAATCTCTGGTTAAACTACTGCTATGGGATAAAAACAGGCACATTATGAAAACTCTTTTAGTGAAGAAGAAGTGGTAAAGTTTCTAAGGAATATATCCTGGTCTTTATAATATCTTCCTTATGCTGCTGTGTGTTTTCTGTGTGTTTCAGTGCTTTGTCCTGATCATGACTTCAGGCCAGATGTGGAACCACATCAGGGGACCACCATACGCACACAAGAATCCCAGCACCGGTCAAGTTGTAAGAGAGAAACACACTATTTTCAATATATCCCCATTCACAATATGATATGTGAACTAACTATCAGAATAGTATTCAACTGTCTGTATATTTTCAGAGTTACATCCACGGCAGCAGTCAGGCCCAGTTTGTGGCTGAGACACACATCGTCCTCCTCTTCAGTATCCTTCAGCTGTATGCATACTCACACCTTCACAGTCAGCACACAGTGAATACTAAGGACTATAGCAAACATTCTTATCTGTATTAACTCTTACAAAGTGCACAGATAAAACGTATCCTTAGTGGATGAAATCCAGTGTCAGCTCTGGTCCTCTAGCTTTGTTGTATTGTTATTTTTTAACCACATGATCATTTTCACAATCTGTTTCAACCCACACCACATGCCTGACCTGAAAGTGGCACTTGGTGGGTTGGAGCTGTTAAATTCTAATGCTAATGGTTTGACTTTGATGACTAATGTCATGCATCACATGCATTTGAGTCTAACCTTGACCTGACTGTCAGATGCTGCCGTTACCATGGGAATGGTGCTGCTGTGTGAGGCTGCTACCTCTGACATGGACATTGGAAAGAGGAAGAGTATGTGCACACGCTGATTATTTTTTGTACACACTCTAGACCATTTTAAAAAGTTGCCCAGATATCCATATATGCTCCTCCTGCTGCCCCGTTAAAGGATAGACCTGTCAATCAGTATAACCACCCCTCCAATCTGTATTAAAAGAGCACCTCACTGTAGTTGTTCAGGAAGGGCTTGTACAAACTTATGTTGTACAGCCAAGAATTGTTCAAACCCACAGAATTTAGACTCCAATGATACTAGATTTGGTAGAACTGTCCATAATATCCTGTTGAATACTTCCATTTGATTTGAATATCTTGATTTTGAATATGTTATTTTAATATTTCCAAACTAGCAGTAGAAAAGCTGTTCAAAAGCATCTTCTTCCCTTAAAAGCATTTGGTCCAGAGTGTTTAAATAAAATATCGGTTAAAGCCTTTTTACAACTTGATGGCTGCATTTCAACAGAATAACATAATGGTCATGTGTGGGGTGGTGCTGAAATCTCATTTGACATATTGTACTAGTTGTTGTTTAGCAGGTGTTGAGGGCTCCTCTGTAACTTGCTTTATAAATTAGAGATGGGGAATATGACTTGGCCTGAAAACTTGCTTTAATCCCTGAAAAGCCTTCCAGTGGCTCAGAGGGCATAATCTCTCCCTTCCCTTGCTGGCTTTTAATTTGGAACATATACAGGAAGTTTTATTGTGGTACCCATATTAATATTAGTAGTAAAAAAGTCATAGTAAAAAAGAGAAAGTGAGAGCAGCAGTGTGGAGTGGTGAGTATAACCGAACTCTGTTGCTGTGGCTATTATTGAAATACCAGTGTGTGTGTGTGAGTATTTATAGTATGTAAGTGGTGCTGTTACATTGTGATTTTTAAGCTATAAATCTACAAATGGAGAAATATAAGTGGAAACACGGGTTCAAAATCTAGCCATTACTGATGAGAAATACAGACGGGTGATAAATTAAAGGAAAACCCAACATAAAGTGTCTCAGTAAGGTGTTGGGCCACCACGTGCCTCCAGAAAAGCTTCAGTGCTCCTTGGCATTGATTCTCCAAGTCTCTGAACTCTACTGGAGGGATGAACACCATTCTTCCAAAAGATATTCCCTCATTTGGTGTTTGATGATGGTGGTGGAGAGCGCTGTCTAACACGTCGCTCCAAANTCATCATAGGATAAAGGTGATGTCTCAGAACAACTTTGTATTGATTTACAGTGACCCTTCCCTCTAAGGGGACAAGTGGACCCAAACCATGCCAGCAAAATGCTCCCCCACAGCATAACAGAGCCACCAGATCTGCATTCGTTATGTTTCTCCACTCATTTATTCAGGTTTTTCCTGTCACCCGTCTGTAGATCTGTACTGCGCCCTTACTGATGTTGAAATGAAAAGTAATTACTGTAATTTGCTTATGACATTGCTGAATATGAGTGGACAAGCACACAAATATACTGTATAGCAAAACTGATTGTGTGTGTGTGTGTGTGTGTCAGTCATGTGTGTAGCAGGTATTGGTCTGGTGATGCTGTTCTTCAGCTGGCTGCTGTCCATTTTCAGAGCAAAGTACCATGGATACCCATACAGGTAGAGACGGACAGACTCATTTAGATATGTTTATCTAGTTTTGCCTGCTGTGATTGGCTGAGATAATGCCTTATTTCCTATTGGCTAAAAGTGGTATTGTCTCTGTTGCAGCTTCCTGATGAGTTAGAGCTGACCAGCATCCTCCAGCTTCACAGCAAGTGTGAACTTCAGGACAGGAAGTTCCCCAAAGTGCTGTCAACAAGCAGGGTGCTGTCCATGGCCACGGTGCCACATTTCTGTTTGCTAAGCCATGGTTTGTCTTCTGATCAGTTGAGCCAAAAGTGTGTGTGTGTCTGTGTGTGTCTGTGTGTGTCTGTGTGTGTGTGTCAACTCATACATACACACTGTGCCTTTACAAAGTCTCAGCAAGCAATTAATTTGCCAACAACAGAGGCCTCATCATCAGTGTGCATTCTAAACTGTCTTGTGCCAAAAGGACTTTTCTAGATAAGAATTTCTTTATTTGATTGATTGGTAATCGTTCTTCAGTCTAGCTACTGGTCACAAATCTCAGTCTGTACCTTTTATTTTTTAAACTGTTGGGACCATAAACAGGCCATGGACTCTTCTGTTTGTCTGGTTGGTGTGTGTGTGGCTGAACTGGAACCAGGATAGGATATTTATGGAGCAGCAAAGTCGGAGCAGTTATTTCAGGCATCTGGGGTTTCTGGAAATAAGTTGTTTTGGTTTTCTGGAAAGAACAATACATTTTGGTACTAAATGTAGGGAAAATGGAGAGCATTATCTGTGATAGTACCTATACTAAGTACTCACTCATTTATTCAAGTGTTTAAGAAAGAATCCATTTAAAATATGTATTTATTACTGGAACTTTATTCTCCATATATTTTTCTGTAGAGCACTCTCAATACATACAATACAATAAAGCAACCATTGTGTTCATGGTTGGATTAACTGTTAAGGGAGTCCTTGGGCAAAAATGAGCTTGTGAGCTGTCATTAACTCCCATTGTTCTTGACTGTCTATGCAGTGTGAACCAAAATTAGCTTTGTGGTAATTTGATCAAACACATTAATTCAGGAATACGAAACTGAAATTACACTGCATGTTTTTTGTCTTTGTAAGCCACATGCCCTGTGTTCTCTGAAAACATCTCTCTTTATATTGTTCAGTTTCATGATGCTGCCCCCATCGTTCCATTAATTGGTCGGAATACTGTTAGTTCTCTTTGTACTTAGATGGAGAACTTGTTTCCATACAGCCAATCAAATGGCTTCATTTTAAACTACAGATTTATAAAGCAGTACTGTCAATGGTGTATCATAGGCAGACGGTCACACTGAGCCAGACAGCAGCCTGCTACACAAAACAAGAACCACAGACTTTAAGCAATGACCCACATTAGCTTTCCTGCTACAGTTCACAGTTCAGCATGTAATGGAGTTTAGAGGCTGCCGTGGTCTTTATTCTTCAAAACCACTAACAACACACTGTCTGCACATGGCTTTTCCTCTTGTTCCCCTGCTGGGGCTCAGCCTGCCAGCTGCTGTCAATCAAACACAGACACGCCCCTCCAGACACTGAGATGGGAAAAAGGAGCATTTCCCTTTTTCTTCCTTTTAATAATAGAACCCAAAACAATGCATTTAAAAATCACTTTGACTTCAAAAAAGGATGACTAAATGTGATTTCAGTTGGACTTTAAAGTAAGAATTTGGTCCCCTCTACATCACAGGGCCTCAGATCTGATGTGGCATTTAAGTAGGACCCAGTTGAAGGCCCTTATCATGTCAGTTTATATTGTGAATTAGTGGTGCAAATTTTCTGTTAAATCAGCACAAACTAGTGGAGACGCAGTAGGCCTGGAGCTTGATGGCTCCTGTTTACAACAACAAAGGGTTCAGAGGCCTGTAGTACGAAGCAGGATTTGAGATTAGCGGGGTAACTTCAGGTTTAACCCTGGGTTTTCAGGGCTACGACGGTGGTTCACTTCTCACCGGGGTACATCACCATGGCAACTTATGCTGCACGCCTAACCTGCTCTGGAGCAGGTTATGTTCAAGATAAGAGATCAACACAATAAAAGCACCGCCTACTGACCAATCAATTATCTTGGAAAATGGCATCACCATTCGCAGAAGATCCCGTGGAACTCGGTGCACGGATCGTGGGAGGGTCTCTTAGGGGGCAAGAGTGTTTAGAGACCGGCATATGTTGCCAGTGCTTACAGTCCCACAGACTGGATGCATTGCCTTGCATTACTTTGCTCATTTCATTTTTTTCCTGTTGGCTGTCAAATGTCAAAGCCATTTCATTGTGCTTTCGTATCCCGATATCATCCTACAACAAGAGACTGATTGAAGCACTAAAGCCTTGTACTTGCTGTACTTACAAGATATGAAAGTAAGCCTACTTACCGCTTTGAATTATGTTTTTATATTTATTTTTTATTTGCTTCCAAGTCCGTTTGACAC
>NTHP01000175.1:866333-876596 GCA_003416845.1 Oplegnathus fasciatus | reverse complement strand
TGCCGCTCTACTCTCAGTAGACTTGTCCATGTTTGTGATTGGTCATATGCTGCAAACACTGCCTCTTTTATGTGAACACGCTCATGGTTAGACTGGGAAACCCTGAGTTGACTTACCAAGTTGATAACCAGCATCATGTGACTACATAGCGAGACTGCAGTTGTTGGCTTAGTGAAGCCAGATAACCAAAAGATACCCTGGGTATGTTGAACTTGCTTCGTAGTACAGGCCTCTGGTTTCCACAGTTGGTATTTGCACTCCTGGTTGGCATCTTCCAAGTAGCAATGGTCACTAAGGCTCATGGGAACTGTAGTATTTAGACTAATTTTCAAAACCAAAGGTATAGAAAATGTTTTTTCATAGAAACAAAGTAGAAATACTTCTAACCAATGGCCATAACATGGCCCTATAAATGCTGTCATGTTATCAAGTAGTCCTTGTTTTTGTGTGGATGAACACTGAGGGTTCAAAAGCATTTGACTGGGTAAACTTCACCCACTCTGCTACCCGAAAAGCTACGTGCCTTACACTGCTGAGCCACTGGGGGGTCTGATGACATGTATGCTTATGAACTGAACATAACACTGTGGTTCATTGTCAAGTGAGTTAAATAAATCTGCAGCCGGTTCAGTTACTCATCACTACTCCCACTCAGTGATGGTCAGTGTAGGGTGTAACAGCATTCAAATGAATGGCTCCTAAACGGTGGATGCACAAGTGATGAAAAACCATCAAATCAGAATGCATACTCACACTCTCAGGGTTTGCTACAACCTATTTGGAATTTAATAGTTTACAGTACTAGTAGATGGAGGGATGGAAGTTTTAGAAAGTTTTTCTTAATAGTGGGGACACCATCACCATCCCACCCTCCCCTCCCCCATTCATTTTCAAATTCCAAATACAAAATATAAATTTGTAGTAATAAAAAATAGAAAATAAAAAGTCAAATGAAGAAGGACAAAAGTGATGTTTGGTGGTGTTTCAAATCAAAGGTGCTGTAATTTGGTCATGTTTGGGTTTATTTTTTCACGTGGGTTTTGTGTACCTTTTGTTCTTTCCATCTGTGATAGGTCTAAAGTGAGCTGCTGTTATGTTAAAATGGAAAAGGAGCAGATGGCAAGCTAACTATTCACACTTTCTGTTAAAGAATGAAGTTTGTCCTTTACTAAGAAGTGGGAATGGTCTTAACCCCAGAGCAAGATGAGATTTTGGAGCGTGTATACATCATGAGAAGTATACAGGCTCATTCATCAGAAGTATACCTTCTTTTGTCTTGTGTGAAACCAAGTGCTTTAAATGTTTGTGGTTGCCTTATCAGGTTGCACCAGGAAAGATTATCTGATCTGAAGTGATTATTTCTGATATTAAAGTGCCTTAACTGCCTGTCTGTGTTTGTCTCTTCTTCTTTGTTTCAAAGCCCAGTACTTACAAGGAATGCATGGCTTGTGGCTAGACACTAAATGTCATTTATTATCTTTTACATAAAATATCTATGACGTGAATATTTCAACAGTTTATTTCAACAGACAGTTCCATGAGTATGTGTGTATCCTTCTAACAGGCTTCACTGTTGGTTTACCCTAGTGAGGCTCTGGCTCAGCACCCTGAGACAGATCTTTGGACTCGCTGCCCAATCAGCTCCTTTTTGAGCTCAGCATCTGGAAACGGGGCCAGCTGGGCCTGTTGTTGCAGGGCTATGCCAGTACACAACTGGAGTTACATCCAGGTAACTACTGTTTCTATTTGGTATGTGCAGTGGTGGAATGTAAGTAAGTACATTTACTCAAGTACTGTGCTTAAGTACAAATTTGAGGTACTTGTACTTAACTTGAATCTTTTCTTTTCATACCACTCTCTACTTCTACTCCATTACATTTATCTGACAGCTTTAGTTAAAATTCTGATTTTTACACACAAAACATACAGAGCTTACCCAACAGTTTATACAAGTACAGCTGAAATGATTAGTCCATTAATCAATTAGTCCGTTGACAAAAAATGAATTGGCCCCTATTTTGATAATCATTTAAGTAATTTCTCATGTAAAAAGATTTCATGCTTCCAGCTTCTCAAAAGTGAAGATTTGCTGCTTTTCTGTTTAATAATTTTCATTTATTTTGAATACATTTGAATTTTGTACTATTAGTTGGGGGTCCGGACCAACCCCTTTCTGGAGAAGAACATGAGTTGTCCCCCTCAATATATCATTGTAAACATAACTGTCTAATTTTAAATAATATAATAATATGCAGTAAAAGCACTTGTGCTAATTATAGATGCAAAACTGCGTTTTTACGTTTTGAAAGATTGCGTCCCCCCTCATATGCCTCACAGTGGTTTTGGTCCACAAACTCCACACAGTTTGCCCTTGAACATGCTCATACAACCCTGAAGTTATCTACCTATCAGTTATCCAGTATAGTCCAATGTTTCTGTTGGTAACGTTTTGCTGCCACTTCACAAAAGAAAACAAAACGTTCAGCAATCCATCATCTGATCCACTTCCTCAATACATATGTGGCTGTCATTTGTTACTCTACCTGCCCCCCTCCCTCACGCAGGCTGGATTACAAAATCCAGTCAGTTCAAGATAACTTCACAATTTTAAAGGTGATATTGATAACATTTTTATGTAGACAAATATTTTTTTTAACAATAGTACATCCACAGAGCTTTTAGAAAGGTATTGAATCAAAGTATGTCTGTTCCTGAAAAAAAATAATGACTGTGAATTAATAATTATAAAAATTTTGAGAGGTCCAAAATGAATGTTTTGTTTATCTCTGTGCCGTTTGGTTTCTGTTTCTAACCAGAGCCCTTGAAAGAGTATATATATACAGTATATGTTACACTGTTTGCTGCATTATGTACTACATTATATTTCTATATTAATACAGACAACTATAAGTATGCTTACATAATGACTTTATATAATATTCAGGTGTATGCAGTTATAGCTGATGGTATCATATTACTCTAATGTGCACTATAATCTACTGACTTGCTGCTACTAATCACCACTGTGTCACTGCTTGAGACAGTACTATCAGGTCAAATACAGCACTAGTTGTGGGTACATGTGTCTTGCTACTGCCTGTAATTTGAGATGAATTTCTCTTGTATAGTTTCTATTTTATTCTGTTTTTATTTTATATACTTTTAATTACTTATTTGCTATTTTGCTATTTTTCTTCGAAGTGTCTCTATTTATTATGTGCTTGTGCTGCTGTACACATGAATTTCCCGCCAGGAGATCAATAAAGGTTTATCCTATTATCCTGACTGGTAAAAAAAAATCTTGTTGGGTGTCTCAAGTGTCGTTTTGATGTTTGACCTGTGGTGGGCGGTAATATCGCTTCAAACATTGCGCCTCAAAAAACACACAAGACGAAGAAGACGGAACCCGGAAATTATGACAAGATGGCGGAATGTGAAAACAGCAGCGATGCTCGACAGCCACCACATTCAGACGCAGAACCTCCCAAATTACCTGACTTGCTGGATCGTGGGTGGAAGATATTTGAGGAGGTAGACAGTACAAATGAACCACTGGGATCTAACAGTATCCAGGTCAGAGTGAGACGCGGTATGAGTATGCTGGAAGAAGCGTCCAGAATGGTGGCTCAGCTCGACCTGTTCAGCCGCAATGAGGAGCTTGAGGAGATCGCCACGGCAGACCTGAAGTACCTGCTCCTGCCCGCTCTGTTAGGAGCTCTGACCATGAAGCAGACCAGCCGAGACAAACGACTAGAGATAGTCCAAACAGCCCGGGCTTACTTTATGGATTTCTTGAGGAGATGTAAAGAGTATAACACATCACAGTTTGAGCTGCCAAAGTCGACGACCGAAAACACAAGTCCTGACGAAGCGTCAGAAAATGGATGCCCTACAGCCAAGGTACGTGGTTCAGCTTCAGATGCTCTTGTTGTGCGTCAGTATCAGTAACCTAACGAGCATAGGTGTAACAGCTACCATTAGAGTGGACTGTTAGAGGAAGCAGTACTGTTTGCATGAGTAATAGCCGTTGGTGGCGTGTAGTTGGGTGTCTGCAGCAGTAACATGATGTTACCAGCAGCACACTTCACTATCTGCTCCAGCTCCACATACATCATGACTTCCTGTATGGCAAGCACTTTTAACATTACTTTTAACATCAGTAACGGTAACAGCAATTGTAGATATCAACAATAGCTTTTTGACTAGTTAGAATTCCAAGTCAACATATCCATAATGTGATTTTGACTAGTAGCAATTCTAATTAAAGATATCTACAATTCATTTCTGACTAGTGAAAATGTTCATTGTAGATATCTGTAACTTAATTACAACTAGTNAGCAAGTAGTAGGCCTACTGGCTGCGGCCTGTGGGAAGGCGGGGTTGGACGTCTAGCCCCGCCCACACATCCAAAATGGTTTGTTGACATGTCGGACATATCGGAAATGCAATTGTTGATATCTGAAATAGAAAATTACATTTCCACTAGTCACAATCCTTTTTCAACATGTGGAAATTCAATTGTAGATATCTGTTATCATTATTCTTACGAGTGAAAAAGGAATTACTGATATCTATAATTAAATGAAAGATATCTGTATATCAGTTTTGACTCTTCGAAATGTAATTTCTACATGTGAAAATATATTTGTAACATGTCAAAATTGTTTTACAGACATCTTAAATTAACATTTTAACTAGTCAAAATGACATTTTGACATGTTGAAATGTCATTTCCACTAGTGAAAACTAAATCGCTACTAGTCAGCCCTACTGATTAAATGTTAAAAGGGCTTGCCATACTTACTGTCTGTTTTAGCACGAGCAAGCAACACTGCTTCCCTTGCTGGCTCGCTCGACAGCGGTTCAGGTGTCTACATCAGACTACGGCCACCACCTTTCTTCACCTTCTGCTGGTCTTGTCGACTTAAAGAAGCACGGCTCACTGTACTACACTGAAGCACAGGCTGTCTTTTAGTCGTAACACACGTTGATTAGGGGGCACCCACCTGGGATGGGGTTGTCTCTTCTCTCCTTAATTCAGGTGGGGTGAATGAGGGGGAGACTGTCCCCATATGCCACATTTCCCCTGTAAGAGCAACCTACAGTACACACTTCACATGGCTGCACTGATACACAGGCTGTTTCAGATGCATGTCATGTGTAGTCTACAGCAGAGGTTTTCAAAGTGGGAGGCGGGCCTCCGCAGGGGGGCTCCAAATAGTTTCAGGGGAGGCTCAGTGAATGGAAGTGAAAAACTGTTACATTAGTTATTAAAAGGAGATCACATAGAATAGCCTAAATGTGTGTGATGAGGTTAAAGAGATAGTTCAGATGCAGTAGTTTTGGGGAATTTTACTGTTTTTCCCACTTTCCCAGAGTCAGAAATGTCTTAGGAGAGACTTTTTTTATGTATCTGTTGCAGTCTGAAGTTATGTCAAACAGCAATATCAGGCTCAGTTGTTGAGTATAGGATCAAATAACATAATCATAATCCCATAGGCATCCAGGAATTGAGCAGAACTTGGCAAGTAAACGAAGGGGGGGTGGGGGGCGTCTTTTCCCAAGCTTTCTCTGAGGGGAGGCCCACAGTCTCAGACTTTGAAAACCCCTGGTCTAGAGGGATGGGGCTCCTTCTGTCTCCTCAACTCAGGTGAGGTGAGTAAGGGGAGGATGATGTCTGATGCTCATTCTTCTCTGGCCTCTCATCTTGTTCTTCTCTGCCATACTGACCGCTTACTGCATATTCCCCGCGCTGGAGACGGGAATGCGTTACTATGCTTCTCAGTGATGTGTTTTTGGAGAAGCAGCCCACCTGGAAAGGGGTGACTCCTCTCCCCATTTCACGTGAGATGCAGAAGAGGGAGAAAGCTCGGGCACATCGCTGTACACCGCCATTCGAGCCCAGGTGCTGGGTGATAGCTCAGGTTTCCCCCAGGACCACTGAAAAACTGGTCCGGACCACAAGGACCATATGCACCACTGGTTCTCATTTATAAACAGTTAAATAAAATAGCTACTCACATGCTATGCATAGATAGATAGATTTACTATCTAGGTATAACCACACAAAGTGCACTATACAGTGCAACAATAAGAATAAAGGTCGATAATAGAGTATATTCAATAAACAAAGGATTATGATCTCAGACATTTATTCGGCTAACAGCATTGCCAACATGGCCGGATAAGGGAGAAGGTGGATTAGGACCACAGAGACCACTCCACAGACCACTCACTAACTGGTCCGGACCACTAGCCTCCGCGCCCCTAGTGGTAGCGACCAGTGGTCCTACAACCCCTCTCCAAGTCATTTTTTCCTCCCTCCTTATGGTTAATTGGTGATGATTCTGCCCCGGCGCAGGGTCACGTAATGTTTCATCACCGTAGTGTGGCGTCATTCTCTGGTACCATTTCCATCATTACATTTTATTTACAGGCGCCATGCATTCACACTCAGCATGCAAACATTTGATCTATCAGATGGAGCCCTGGATACATGGCAGGTTTTTGCTGCATAGAGAATTACAAAGCAGCCGCCTCCGTCAAATTTCGTGCCACCTCCAGAGTCGGACTGGCCATTGGTAGCCTCTTGACAAATGGGGCTGATGCAACGCAAAATATACATATTTTAACTAAGCCCAGCCCCTGCTTAAATAAAAATAAGTGTGTGGCTGACTGGCCGGGGCGAGTGGGCACTGCGGTTGGGTGTTACATCTGTCAGCCTCTCTCTCCCTGTCAGTCACTTTCGGTCGGGTCCAGTCTAACTTTACCTGGGCCCGCAGGAAGGCTGGCAGTCAATTTTATGTTCCCTGAGAGTCTCTCATGAGTGGACACTCTTCCTGGTAGCGTCATTATAGCACCGCTTCTGTCCGACCTGTTCGCGAGCAAGGAAGTTACACAGTGTTCTCCCTGGCTCTCAGGGATGCTCCCCCAGAAATCTCTTCGAATTCTGACTCAGAACTCAAAAAAACTTTTCACGTGGCCCTAATCCTCTTCCGTACCTCTGCAATGCCCATTTGATAGTTCGAAATGAAATTGTGAAATTAGTCAGTGTCAACAATAATCATCCATCCTGATCTGAGAACAGACGCACCATCACATCTGATTTGTCTAATACATGTAACACACAGTTCCTCGTGTATTATTCCTGATATTGTGTGCAGATGCAGACCAAAGCCAGTAACAGGTGTAGTACCTGGCACAGGTAAAAACACGATTATGTAGATGAAACAAGTCTAAGTCTACAGCCACACCAGGAGCTCTGTGAGGCTGTACTTGGTCACAGTGGTGCTTCAAGCGAAATGCTAACGTCAGCATGCTAACATGCTCACAATGACGCCGTTGTTCAAATAATAGTAATGAAAGGGCAGTTATATCCTACCAATAGAACCAGAGGCAGGCAGACAGAGGTCAGTAAACAAACTGAGGGTCGCCAGCTTGGCAGGCTGACATAGACGAGGCTCGAACACAACATAGATAATCTGACTAGGAATGAGTGTTGCATATACACTACTGCAGCCCTGCAATAAGCCCTCCTTCATGGTAAACAGAATTATAAATGGACTTGTACTTATATAGCACTTTTCTAGTCTTCCAACCACTCAAGGCGCTTTACACTACATACCATTCACCCATACACACACACACACTCACACACCGATGGCACAGTCTTCGGGGGCGATTTGGGGTTCAGTATCTTGCCCAAGGGCACTTTGACCTGCTCTACCTCCTGTGCCACAGCCGCCCCATGAAGGTTCTGGTGTTCAGTTTGTGTTTGCACTGTTTTAGAGAGGTGCTGATTCAACTGTATGCTCATTTTAGAGGCTGCAGGTTGTGCTGCTGTTGAACAGTATTGAGTTATCATGAGAGGTGTTTCTAAAATTGAGTCAACCTTCATTAATATTAATGAACAAGATATTAGAAACACTTCAACTCAACAACAGCACAAACTGCAGCCTACAGGATGGTCATGAAGTGAACCAACACATCTTTAAAACACAAACGGAACATTATAACCTTCCTGAATGTAGCATTTATTGCAGAGCTGTTGCATTAGACTGGGTTAATTTTAGCTAGGTGTACCTAATAAATTGGCAACTGAGTGCAACTTTGACATATGAGTAATGAAAAGCAGCTGTGTTGGCAGGTGACTGACTGGTGGTTGGCTGTACCAAACTGAGCAGACAAGGGATTAGCCCTTGTTTTCCACTCTCACGTTACTGTGCTTCATCAGAGATGTATTCAGATCTATTTTGCTTTTGCATTGTTTGTTCCTCTCAACAAAAAGTCCTGAAAATATCTAAATTGGTCTTTAGATCATGTTTTTTCAAGTGGTCTTTTGATAATATGAGCTAACTTTGCTGCCGTTCACTGTTATGGCCCATCACTGCCTCAAATTAAGAGACCTTTATTGTGAAGGACACGCAAGAAGTGTTCCATTCATATAAGCAGTAGCTTTACATATCTACACCAACTGACTATGAAGAAAGCTGAACAGAAAGAGCTGTGTGAGTGACAAACAGAGTCACCAGGGAACAGATGTGGAGCAGCACTTATAAATCACTGAGTCTAATAAAGTGTCACTTAGGGCATAGTTTGAAAATGCATCAGGTGATACTCTGAACTGTCATGTGTGCTTGTTGTTCCAGTCTGTCCCCTGCTCGTCAGACCTGGTCGCCATGGCAGCACAGAGACAAGCTAAGATTGAGCAGTATCGTCAGAAGAAGGAGCTGGAAGCCAGACTGTCAGATGTTCGGAGAGCCGTGGACAGCGGACAGGCCGACGACGAAGTCAGCCGAGATTTTTACCTTCTGAATGTCCGGAGATGGGTCACTCTGTGTCTGGAGGAAATAGAGAGCATTGACCAGGAGGTGGAGATACTAAAGAGGATGGATGGTCTGAAGCAGGGTGCTGCCAAGCAGCCAGCTCAGCCAGTTAGGCCTCCCATGAAACCCTTCATCCTCACCAAGGACGCTGTACAGGTGAGACTGTGTGTAGGAGACTGTGTGTAGGAGACAGTGTCAGGGCCAGCTGGTACTCAACCAGCCACATGAAGTCATTCTTTGACTAAACTAGGGCAATAAATTGTGACTTAACAGCTAAAAGGTTAAAGGTGATATTGATAACATTCAGCCCCCCCTTCCATTGCTTTCACATCACAACACCGCTGTTGCTCAAAGCACATGCCGCCTCAAGTGGTTGCCAGTTCGTTGCACAACCTGCGTATTTCATCGAGTGGAGTGAGAGTCAGACAGACTCAGTCATGTCAAGTGATGAATCTTTCGTGGTAGAGTCATGAATTCATTTTTAACCAGTAGTGATTATGTGCATTTATTTCGTGCATGTTGATCTGACGAGACAGTGTCGGTGTAGCTTCCCAGTTAGCTAACGAAACCTTAGCTTACCGGTCAAGAAGAAATGTGTCCACCTCGGCGTGGCTTTTCAGTCTTTCAAACTCCTTCAACCGACTCCAACAAGCAAAAGCTGAACCAATGTTCACCCTGGTGTTGCTCCTCGTGTCGCTGAGCACTTGGGATTGGTCCTGAGTGAAGCCAGGCGCTTACTGACAAACTTTCCGTTTCCAAACTTTTCGTTTTTTCTACACTAACTGGCAACTACTAAGACTCTTGACCGCTAACGACACAGAGATACCACATGATACCAACGGTGTTATACTATTGGCTCACACGACTCGTTAGAAACGGGAACCGAACGTCAGACTTCTTACACAGATAAACAAAACATTCATTTTGGACCCGTCAACATTTTTTAAATGATTAATTCACAATCATAAAATTTTTTTTAGGAACAGCCATACTTTGATTCAGCACCTTTCTAAAAGCTCTCTGGATGTATTATTATTTTATTTTATTTTTTATTTTATTATTCGTCTACATAAAAATGTTATCAATAACACCTTTAACACTGTAACAGTTCATCAAAAAGTACTTACAGCTTACTGCAGAGCTTACAGAGTGCTTGAGCGCAGTGAGAGCGCTCACAGACCGCTCATTTAGCCAGAGTCGGAGTTCTCAAGCTTGTGTACGCAATAAAAGAAACTTACTTGTATTCACAGATATGTTAATTTGGCCTGCAACAGAAGAGCTGCAGGTGATTGTAAAAGTAGCATGTAGAGTAGAGCTAGCCCCATAAATCCCATCCCATAGAAAAGATAGACTGGATTATATTATTATAAAATAACAGATGTCTCAGATGGTATGGTACTGGGAGCTAGGGCTGTCACAATCATGGAATTCAGGTGA
>NTHP01000175.1:815223-859403 GCA_003416845.1 Oplegnathus fasciatus | reverse complement strand
AAACAATATTTCATTAGTTTTTTCAAATGTATTTTGGACAGATGTGGAAAACTCTATACACAGACAAATGGGTAGTAATGTACAGGTTAATGTATTTGATGTGATGTTATATTTTGTGTTCAGTGGGTTGGATGGTAATATTAACTACAGTATATAATTCAGCTTCTGATCATTCTTGGTAAATTCCACATCCACAAATTGAACTGGTCTGGCTCCAAACCTGCTTTCATCAGTTTGCTGTTGAACTCAAACAGTATGGCACTTCAATCGAATATGTGAAGAACAAAACAGCTACAAAGACTTTCAGTATTTTAAAGGAAGTACGTTTTATTTGAACTCCTAAAAGGACTCCCATGGACTGGACTTTGGATTCCTCTGGCTTGAACAAAGTTGCTTCTTACTGTTTTACTGCTTTTGTATGACAATTGTTTCTCAACCTCTTTGTTATAAATAAAGTTTTGAAAAAACAAATTATGACAATGCAAAGCACACACAGTCTCTGACATGTTTAAAATGTGCCGAGAACACTTATTTTGTAAAATGGGTTTAGGTAGGCTGAAACTTCCAGTGGGTTCCAATTCAGGATGTCCTATCCACAAACTAAAATGAACTCATTCTACTGTAGTATTTTGAACAAAAAAAACGTGTGCCATCAGTAGGCTTTGAAGCACTCCCTAACATCTAGCCTACCTTTAATGGTTTGCTGAAAGTCTTTATGGGTTCCTACTGAAAATGTCCCTGACTGTTACCATAGAAATGTGACAAAAACAAGAGGAAGTCGCCTCAAATGTCAGTCTGCATAGTTATGCATTGACAATTTCCTTAATTTGACCTTATAGTGGTGTATTAATATGTCATTATGTATTTAAATTTGAATGATTTAATATCCAAACACTTTTCCAGACATGGCTTATCTGAATGCCTGTTTATTACCTCTTACTGGATCTTACAAAAACAAACGACACAAAAGACAAATAAAAGAGATAATACACTCACCGAAGTGCCATCATTTGGGTTTGTTGCCATAGCTGACCGCCTTCCTGTAATTTTAAGCATCGGACATGAACGATGGAGAGTAACTTGATCGACTGTTGGTGAATGTTGGTTTGATGTGAAACTACATCAATTGCTTATCCTTGGTATCCCGGATCTTTTATCTGAATTTCTTAACTCGAATGTTGGGATCTGAATTTGGCGTATTGAATTTGAGCAACATGAATATATATTATTTGAGTTTTTTAAAACTTAAATTTGTGATTCTCAATTTGTGAACACTGAAAAATACAAGTGAAAGTGAGTTATTGAAAATTTGAAGAGTTGAATTCAGAGGCAAAAAATTCAGATACATAATTTCAGTGAAAAATTCAGTTTAAGAAATTCAAAGGCTTTTAAATTTCAAAATCTTTTTTTTTTTTAATCTTTATTTAATCAGGCAGTCTCGTTGAGATTAAGATCTCTTTTCCAAGAGACACCTGAGAACAAGAAACCTTCACAGAACACGGTCAGCAAAACAGAAACAACACAACTGCACAATAACAAAGAATTTAAAAAGATCGTCACCAGAATCATAAAAAACATCAGATAATAAAGCTTTAAAATCTCCAAGGGGAATGTACGACTCTAGTTTGAGGGCAGTTTGCAGTTCATTCCATTGAAAAGGTGCATAGTACCTGAAACTAGGGCTGGGCGATAAAACGACCTCGATACGGGTTTCGGAACGAATTTACGTCGATAACAATGATAAACTTTGGACATTTTTACTTGATATGGATAGATCTAACAGCCTATCACACACACAGTCGGTCTGTGCCAACCAAGACGAGAAACACAACTAATCTTTCCCATCACCTGAAAAGGTACCATCCCAGCGAGCACACAGAGAGGATGCATGTTAGTCCGCCCACAAGTTTTGTCCAGCATCCTCGTGGGGAGAGTGGGGTTTCTGGCCATCTCATAAGTTCATTATTTGTTTTCTTTTTAGGTCTGGTTGGGTCCACCAACCCTGACAGAAGTACCTCATTAGCTGCTAGAAGCTCAGTGTTCTCTGCTAGCCCCTTGTTTGCTTCAGTTCTTGTGCTGGGCAGGTAGTGTACACTTTGAACGCAAGGGCATACGAGAGTCAGACCTCTCTCAGCTCTTATGCTGCATTATGCCAGAGAAAGTATTTTCTTCACATTCTGAATGAAGTGTGTGTCTCTGTGTGTAGATGCCAGGTGCTGGTCCATGGGTGTGAGCAGACTGGATGTATTTTACAGAAGGCTGCTCCTCACCAAACTCTTCATTGGGGGATGGGGGAAGCCTGAAGACCTCAAGAGGTACGGAAAACACAACACAACAAAATACGGCTAGAAATATTAGGAGCGTAGAGAAGCATGTCATCATATAAAGAAGATATAATAAGAAGGGAGGAAACAGGGCAGCCTCTGACAACTCTTCCTGAAGTCCTTCCTCCAAGTGCTCCTTGGGCTGCTGGGAGATGTAGAGCATGTCAATGGTAAATGGACTTGCACTTATATAGCACTTTTCTAGTCTTCCGACCACTCAAAGTGTTTTACACTACATACCATTCACCCATATATATTACCAATCAGGGTGTCCCCAGGAAACTGGGTAGCGGAGGCAGTAAGCCCAATCAGACAGATCCTGACACATCTTATGAGTGTACTGTACATAAATGAACAGTGTCATATTTTCTTCTGGCGTTAGAAGAGGTGCTCTTTATTTCAGGCGTAGCAGGGCACATATGGACAAACAATTTAACAGTTTTTAAAGTCATAATGTCTCCCCTCTCATGGCAAAGACCTTAATCTTATTTCTGAAATTTCAATTGAGGAAATAGATAAAGCAATTTCAGCCCTTATGCAGCTAAATCCCCAGAAAATCACTGCTTCCGTTACTCAGAACATGTTTTAATAATAATGACAATGATAATAAAATAACAATAAAATAAGAATAACAATAATCTTTAAATGGATGGACAATTTGGAACCAGTTCTCAACTGGAACCAGCTCTCGATTCCCATCCCCACTAGTAACCAGTGAAGAGGCTGAAACAGGCTGATATGATACTGGTGACCAGTGAAGAGGCTGAAACAGACTGATATGATACTTGTGTCTTAAGAATAATTATCTTGGTCAGTATCAAACTAGTTGTGACAGTTTATCATGACATAGATTTGAGGTTGCGGTCCAGCCAGTTGAGATGCTGTCGTGGAATCAGTGATGAAACAGAAGGGTCTGTACCGATGTTGAACTGATATGTTCTGCCTGGGTCGTGTTTTACAGAATCTTTGAGTTCCGTAAGATCATTGGAGACAGAGAGAAGTGCCAGTCTCTGGTGCCTAAGGACTATCCAGTTTACATAAACAAGGTACTCCGTACTTCTCTTCTCTCTTCACTGCTCACCACTACAACTATATTTTGTATTCTCACAGATATGTGTGTTTGTTTGTGCCTTTGTGTCCAGACAGAGGAGCACATTGACTGTCAGATCCATGATGGGTACTTCATCTCTCCTCTGGAGCACTTGGTTCCTGGCATCCTGCCACCAGAGGCTGTCAAAGCCAGGTACAGAACATGATGTCGTCCTCTACTTCTACTGCTAATGTGATGATGTCACAGCAGCTGATATGAGCCCTGTGGTCACTGGAAGCTGTAAAGGCATATTTAGGAAAATGGCATTTACAAAGCCCAAACAGAAAGTTGCAACAGATAGTTGAATACACATTAACAAGGAAGCAAATTTAATCCAAATATGATTATAATCCGTACTATGAGTCCAATACTAATGTAGTAAAGTCAGTAAAAAGAAAAATGAGTTCAAGCAAGGAATAGACACATTGAAAGGAGTGCAAGGAAACAGGTTGATGAATAAATTACATGTCAGGTCTTCGCATCGCTCCATGTCCAAGGTGCCAAGTGGGTGGGAGGTGGTGTAAAGGTGGAGGAAGGGATGGGGCAGGTTCACGGTTTCCCTCAGAAAAGTTGTTAGGCCCGGTGGCAAGTATCTTTTGATGGTGGCCGGCGGCCCCATGACCAAGTGTATTTTTTGATGGGGGCCCAGCGTGGGCCAGCGACAGACTGATGGCAGCATTAAGGTAGGGTCAGATAGTTTCTGTGATAGCAGAACCATGGACAGAATCGCAGAACTGAGAATTTAAAAAAGCTATTCACCTTATTTTCAACGGAAATATGGACGCAGTTTCCAGGTTTTTGTGTGAGACTTCCGGTCAGGCACTTCCGGTCATCGGCCAGCTAACTCACTTTTCAGTGCAGCAGCAGCTGACACAACAGTTTTTTCGACAACTATGGCTTCGAGGAAAACCGCAATCTTTAAGTGCGCTAGTTAAACTAGTTAGCTCTGTTGATGGAAGTGATGAAGTGCGGCACAAAAAACGGAAGTTTCACCGACTGTTTATTTCCGTGTTCCAAAATAAGATGAATAACACAGATTCCAGAGGGCCCTACATTAAGTCAGTGCTAAAAGCTGACTCAAGATTTGAAAATATGATTATGTAATGTCACAAGACACAAGTCACATGACAAACAGGGCAGAGCCATTTATGTGGCCTTTAAACGGTCCTTAAATGTGCTACAGTAAATGTATTGTATGTATTGTGGATCGTTCCTGTTAAATGGACAATAAGAACACGCATCACTAACTGCAGCCACATCTCATCTCTTTGTCTATCCACTTTCACACAGCCAGATAAGTTACATGTGATCATTCATGATGTTTGTGTGCTGTGGTGTCCAAGTGAGTGCTCAGTGTGTGTGTTGTTTCAGGTTCCAGTTTATAGTTCCTAAGAGGTGGCAGAAGAACAGACCAGTATGTATCCAGTTGGCTGGGACTGGAGACCATGTAAGGCTCTTAACCTTTAACCTCAACTTGAACCTTAAAGTGTAGCCACACAAAACGCTGCATAAGATACGTAGTATTAGTAATAGTATTGCAGTTGACCTCAATATTAAAATATACTATTTTGCACTGAACACTCAACCTTATTCGTAACCGTACTGAGGAACCAAGAAAGTGATTAACAACAAGCTTGGTTTTGGGTACATGTGTTCACTTCGGAAGAGGAAACCCACGAGAAAGGTGGAGCTGGCTAGCAGACAGGAAAGACAGCTGAGGAACAAAAAGAAAATCCCTACAGACACTGATAAATACTGATTATAGAAAATGCAGCGGACACTATAGGAACCAATGTAGAGCTGCATCAGTTGGTATTAGGATTTGGACCCTAACACCTTCTAGCAGTCGAACCCCGGACAGATCATTGTGATGTTAACTTGATCCTCTCCCGCTGTACTTTCTGACTCTTTAGTAATACTGACTCGTGTGTGTGTAGTTTTTCTGGCGTCGGCGGACCCTGATGGCCAGGCCCATGATCAAAGAGGCAGGAATGGCTTCACTGCTTCTGGAGAACCCTTATTATATCCTTCTATTGTGTGTTCACATCTGCTCCTCTCTTTTTATTTTTTGTTCATTTCCCTTGAAAATAATTCTGCTAGACAGTCTCTGATAAATATCCTCTTTGTACTACTGTGCTCCAGGTTATACTAAGGCATTTTTACTTCTGTGTATTCTTTTGATTTAGGTCAAATTAAATTGTAACCAAACTACAAAAGGTTCAGTTATTCTTGGAAACGTGTGTGTGTCGTTTGAAACAATGAAAGCTTAACTTACAAATAGCATTTTTCCAGTTTGATCATTTGGAACTGAGCAAGTACTGAGTTTGATAAAAGGTCAAATGCCAAACGTTAGGTTTCCGCTGCCTTAAAGGGACACTCCAGTGACAGTGTTGCACTTCAAAAGAGCTGGGTGAGGTGGAATATAGATCAGAGGATGTAGTGATTAATGAATATGCTCTCAGCCAATCACATCATTGGTCTCATTGCTCTGAAACAGCTGAGCCTATCACAGGGAAGCAGCTCAACAAATACAAAGAAGGCATAAATCTACTGTATCTCACATCGTGCATGGTCACATCATATGGTAACTGATGAGACACATGATGTTCCTGCTTTAACCACATTAAACGCTCATTTTTGATGCAGATTTAAACTGATCTGCAGCTCCAAGCTGAGATAACCCTGATGACCTGACAAAGCTCCTCCAGAACTACAGAGGACGTTGTACTACTGTTCTCATGGGCTCGGTAGTCCACCTCATGACTTATAATCATGACTGATCTTCATGTGTAAAGTCAGTGGAGTGGAATACCTAGTAGGCAGTGTATCTTGATGAAACAAGCACACACACATGGCACTGGCTAGAGGAAAGAATTCATAAATCTGTCTTTAGTTTGTGTCTTCTTGTTGTCTGTATCTGATGTTTGCTGTCCGTGACCATTTTCTTACTCCTTGACTGACCTTTTACATGGCTATCGTAAACCCAAAGACCAACTGTAAGTTAATCCCCTTCACACACTAGAGACTTGATTGATTGATTGATTGATTGATTGATTGATTACCAGTTTGGCAATTGTGGTTTGGTTTTTAATGTCAGACAGAAGTAGATAAAAACAAGCTTTTCAGTTTTAAAAATGAAAAACAAAATGAGAAAATGTAAAAAAAAAACCTGACAAATATCTTGTGTTTGCATCTGATGGCTACATACTTGACGTCATGCTAACTCAACAACAAGCAAACTGTTTTGACTCTGTAGTTTGGTTCTTTTTGGAAAATACAGGCTGAAATCTGAAAGGAAGAAATGTGAACAGTCTCCAGTTTGTCAGATTCTGGAGGATTGTTGTTGAGATTCAGTACCCAGCCTCAGTGGCGGTGTGTAACAAGTGTGGAGAGAATGAGTCAAATACTGGACCGAGGACCCAATGCAACACCTGCAATTACACCTCTAGAGCTGAACATCTTTTGAGTATCAAACACTCTCCCCAGTAGGCTTTAAAGAGTTTGTAGCCTGCTCCTTCCCAGAGGACAGCAGCTGTTGTCAGCCTGGACTCACAGTTGTTACAATGGATCCCGGACCCTGAGTCACAGCAAAAAAGGTAAAATGAAAACCAAACAAACCACACTCCTGAAGAATAACTGACCTCCCCACTGTTGATCTGTGTTCAGTATGTAAATGGCTATTTTTATTTATATAGTGCTTTTATCCAAAGCGCTTCACAAGGTTTTTGCCGCTCATTCACCCAGTCACACACTCACACCGATGGCAGCGAGCTGCCACGCAGGGCTTGCCAACCATCAGGAGCAATTTGGGGTTCAGTGTCTTGCCCACGGGCACTTCCACATATGGACAGGAGGAGGTGGGGATCGAACCACCAACCCTGTAATCAGTGGACGATCCGCTATAGATAGATTATTTAGCGATTTATTTGTGTAGAAAATACTGAAAATGGGGATCAGTGGAGAAGTGGATTATGCTACAGGAGTGACGTTTTGTCTCATAACTGTTGGAGTCCATTCTAACTGCTGTGAATTCAGGCCAGTTACACCTGCCAAGCTACAAACTGCTCAGAGCCACCTGGCAACACTACAGGGGGTGATGGTTAAACACTAAGCTGGAGTTTTTCTTTAAAAGTGGGATTAATTCAATGTAAAGTAAACAGGGACATTATTTGTGAGTATTTTAGGCGGTCCAGTCTAAAGAATGTGTCAGACCTGTTTGTGATGGGAGGGGCTTTGATCCTGGAGTCAACGGTGCTTCTCCGTTGGCTGGAGAGAGAGGGTTACTGGCCACTAGGAATGACTGGCATCTCCATGGGAGGATATGTGAGTCACCAAAACAGCACACATTCTGCCATTTTGTTTATTGAAGCAGTTTTCACTTATCAAACCCATGTATCCTTCTACTATTGTACTAAATAACTATTCAACATGCTTGTCATCCTGGAGACCCATAGTCACCAGCATGTTGTTTAAACTTTAAAAGTCAGTGTTTTACATGCAAGCCTGCACACAAATACAAGTGGGTCCAATATAATGCCTAATCCTAACCAAAGACCATATTTCATTTAAGACCATTTAAGTCCCTTGTGTGTCTTTGTGTCCAGATGGCGTCCCTGGCAGTGACTAACTGGCCGAAGCCCATCCCTCTGATTCCCTGTTTGTCCTGGTCCACTGCCTCTAGTGTCTTCACCACGGTAACACGCTCCTTCTACCTGACATAGATCAATAGGGAGACATTCAGTTCTTAGTGCAGCATCAGAGTTGACATCATAACTAAACATTGTCGGAGAGCTGCTGTAAGTGTTTTTCTCTCCTTACTGGTTGATGGAAGCTGTGACAGTGTGCAATGAAACTGCAGCTTTATTAGACACATTGTACAAACTGCAGCGTGATTGGTTGGATTATGAAGATCACATACCAAGAACCATGAATACAAACAAGGAAAGGTTTATTGTAGCTTTGTGGTTTTACCCTGAACCTTCTAGATCCTATTGTTTTTTTCACTTGTGCCTCTAAGTTTAGTTTACCTTAGTTTAGAAAACTTTATTGTCCTCAGAGAGGCAGTTTGTGTTACAGCACAGAGTACAGGTAGGTACAGTAGACACAGGGACATGTCACAAAAACTACAACACACTGCATCAGCCATCCCAGCATCCTCGGTCCATACAATTCAACATGCAAGGCCCCCAACATGCTAAAATCGCGAATAGATAAATATCTAAACTGCACCCCGACCATATGCTAAAATCATGAATACATAGATATATTGCGCCTCACCAAAGATGTGACCACATCTTATTTAATTGTATCATGGAATAAGATTGTTTTATACCATCAGTCCTTATTTTGGGGTCGCTGTACCTGCGACCAGAGGTTCTACTGCTTGTGGATGGGAATGATCCTGGTAAACCTTGTCAGCCCTCACAGTCAGCTTGGTTAGGTACAGCAATGCAATCTGATCATAGATGAAAAAGCTTTTAATATAATGTCTGGATGTGTTTTGTCTTCATTTCTCAGATCATACGATAAATTGGAAAACTGTTAATTCTGTTGTCATTTTATTTTCTGTTTTTCTTTTGATGAAAAAAGTTCGTCTCCATGAAGGAAAACGCTCCAACTTAGCATAACGATCCACTCTCACCCTAGTGATGTAAATCCCCTTAAAGGATAGGTTCACATTTTTCTGTCTTAAAACAATACTCGCATGAGCATATTTAAGTTGAAGGAGTTATTGGTTGCTGTAATGCCACGGCACAGGTAGCGCTGGAAAAAGGGGATTTAATCACCACAAAGTGTTCTGGCTGTACCAGCTACTAACATGTCATACACACAAGAAATGACTGTGGTGTCAATCAACCGAAAAAGAATGCAGGCCTTACTCAAAACCCGGATGAGCTGGACTAACTTTCTGAACGTTCATTCCACACATCATCGTCCACTCGACTGCTGGCTTGGCCAGCGCGGTCAGATCCGGTCAGGTCAGTAGGGACAGTAGCACAAAGTGGGAACTCGGTACTAAAAGACTGTAGTATTGGAAGATCTAACTCAGACTGCTGAAGCCTCACACTCACATGGAAATCACCCTAGGAAGGGATCATGGCCATTATGGACAGGAGGAACAATTACAGAGATCAGTAACAACTTCAGAGTGCATACAGGTGTGTGAGTATTGTTTTAAGATAGTCTTGAAAAAATGTGAACCTACCCTTTAATGTTAGATTGAATCAGCTCACGTGCAACTCTGCAGCAATGAATTCTGAGGAAATGTTTAACCTATGACTAAAATGGGAGCCTAGTGGCCCTTTGTGTGTGTGTTTTTTATCAGTTATTGTCTCCCAGTAAATGTGACTCTGTCACTCTGTCACTGTGTGTGTGTTTGTGTGTTTGTGTGTTTGTGTGTGTGTGTGTGTGTGTGTGTGTGTGTGTAGGGAGTGCTGAGTAAAGCAGTGAACTGGACAGAGCTGGAGAAGCAGTATGCCATTAACTCAGTCTTTGAAGAGGAAATCATTAAGCTGTTGGAGTACTGTGGGGTATGTTATCCTTCAGCTTTTCCATCATGTACTTCTGCTCTCACATAGTGATTGAAAATGTCTACAATTTTTATATGTATGTATGTAAATATGAGTTTCATATGAGAACCAGGGCAGCACAATTGTCTATAAGGCTACAATTGGCTTGCTTTGATAAGGATATGAAAAATGTTAATGAGTTTGTATAAATGTGGAAACTATTAGTACCAAATCAATAAGTTGATCACAAGAAAATTGATTAGGATAATTACTTATCAAGTAAAGGGAAACATTTGCTTATTGTAGCATCACATTAGTGTACTTTACTTTGTTTCATGTCAATATGAAATGACACTTTGGGTCCATTTATAACAAATGGTTCTACAGTTAGATTTGTCTCTTTAAGGAAGCTGTTCAAGAATCAGAGCAGCAACAAGGATTCTTTGAAGAACTAAGCCCCTCTTACCAAACACATGAACACACAAGCATCGATAAGCACTTTGTCTTTTGGTCTGTGTGTCCATATTCTATCAGGCTGATTCCTTTAAGATGGGTCCAGAACTTGTGAAGAATGCGGGCTCTTTAGAGCATCTGCTGGGCCTGTCGGGAGATGACGGGGCGTCAGTGGGGAAGAACTCCAAAGCTAGAGGGGAAGCTGAGGCTGGACGAGGCCTATGGATTGGTGGAGGCCCTGAAGGGGGCGGGGCTGGAGACAGAGTAGACCAATTCTTATCATCAGTGAACAGCAGTGGGACAAGCTTGGACACTCTACCAAGGTAATCAATTACAGTTATTGTGAATAGAAGCTACTGAATGTGTTCTTTGCTGATTTTAAGGACGAGGCTTCAAATCTCATGTCCATATTTGTAATATCCACTTTGGCTTGTTTTCTGGACAGATGTTCTACATGCTTCAACTGACACAACACATTGTAAACATACTCTATACATTGGTAAGCTGAATAGATGTGAACGCCTAGTTATTATCTATACTGCACGTATGTCTAATTTGATGTACATAATCTATAATTAGCGCTTCTAGCACATTGTGCTGATACACATAATTACTGAGGTAGTTGCTGGCATGTGTTATTATTATTATTATTATTATTATTATTATTATTATTATTATTATTAATCATCATGTAATTCTTGAGATTCCACAAACCCTTTCGTTTCATTTGTCTTTTTTTGTTAAACTTTATTTGTTGTCATTTTCAGGATCCTACTGTTACTTGTCGCTCCAGTGACACTGTTTCATCATTTAGGTTTCATCTAAAATCTTTTTTTTCTTTTCTTAGAAGCCGTCATGTAAATGACACACTACACGGGAAGAAGACGGATTCAACCAAATGCTGTCGGCCGTCATTACACAGAGAGTCTATAAGCTTCATGAAGGGAGTGATGGACGAATGTACACACATGGCCAACTTCTCTGGTAAGTTTTACTGTGTAGACAGACAGAATACTGACCATGACCTTTGATTGGCTGTTTGGTTTGATCACTGACACATTCGAAGCCTGAGAGAACAACCATTTTCATGGGGCCATCATGTCGAAGCAAGTAAGTCTTACACTAAGTTATGACCTAGCCTGAGTGGGGCTACAAACTAGTGAGAGTACAAAAACATGAATCTACATTTCATTTGCATGCACACTTTGAACAGATTAATGTTACTGTGAACACCTGTGGGTGTTGAAAGTGACCAATCAAAGGAGGGGAAACATCAGCCACTGTCTATTCCATCCCCGCCTCCAAAGTCTCAACAGTCAACTTGACGAGCAAGTGAGTGTTGAGCAAGTACGTAGGGAGGGTCGAGCGTGCGCTCGTCACAGCCCCATGCTTGCGGACCGCATTTGTGCACACAGAGCAGTTATGCTCCCACGCGAGGATGATCATGTGCACGCACCTGTTTTTTTATTTTGAGACTAATTAAATGCCACAGTTTTTATTCAGTGTGCACAGAGAGGAGGGTCCGTCATCAATGAAATAAGATTTTACTCATTTTAAATAGTAAAGAAAATAGAAAATGAATATGTGGTGGTCAATGTTGATATTGTGGTTCTTCATTGGTTGTTAATGAACATAAATTTGTGTGTTACCCACATAACAATGGTACTGGATTTTGTGTTTATGTATGATGTGTCCCAGTGGCAGCATGTATACACAAATAAATGGAATCTGTCCTTCCATCTGTCTTAGTCCCTGTAGACACCAGTCTCATCATCGTGGTCCAGGCCAAAGAGGATGCCTACATCCCTCGTACGGGGGTCCTCAGTCTACAGGAGATCTGGCCAGGATGTGAAGTTAGATATCTGAATGGAGGACACATCAGTGCTTACCTGTTTAAACAGAACATCTTCAGGTAAACTACTGACTCAAAGAATATCAATAGATATGTGGTCAGGTATCAGGTGTAAGAGGTATGCCCATTTAAACAGCGCTTGTAAGAAGACAAACAGTCGTTGAGTATTTAGCTAGTGACACACTTTTGGCTCCTATATAGTATGACTTCTGGTGTTGAAGTACAGTTATTTTGTCATGGTAAATGGTCAGTACAATGATTAGCTTGGCCTGTAAAACCCTGTCAACCCTTTCTCTTCCTAGTAGCAACAAGTCATATGCCCAGAGGTATACACTGGAGTCACATGACTTGTTCCCGAGTCAGTCACCATCTTTAGACTCACAAAATCAAAAAAACACTTGCAACTCAACTTTGAATTTAACACCAGTGACTCATGACTGTACTTGGACTGTGGCCTTTTAACTTGGAATGACTTGATATCCTCTCCAATCCCAAAGATGAAATGATTTTTAAAAGAGGGAAAGGTACATTTGTTTGTGTAGAGCAGCAGGCCTCTTGCCACCTGTGCCGGTTGAAATCACAGGTCATATCAGCTGTAGATGATAAATATTAATGCCTCAGAATATTTGCTAAAAGTCCAAAATGAAACTTTTTGCTTAATGTGCTCTCTGCAAGCTGGTGTCTGTGCTCGCACACCACCCTGTAACTTCACTATACTGTCACAGGTGGACTGTGTGTTTTTGTAGTTCCACAAGACCAACAGAATGATGAGTCTTTTGATTAGGACTTAAAGCACAAAGTTTAGCACTTAGACTTGTCTTGGAACTTGTTGGACTTGTCTCAGGACCCTGATGGACTTGTTGGACTTGACTCAGGACTTGATGGACTTGTCTCGGGACTTGTTAGACTTGTCTCAGGACTTGATGGACTTGACTCGGAACTTGTTGGACTTGACTCGGGACTTGTTGGACTTGACTCAGAACTTGTTGGACTTGACTCAGGACTTGTTGAGTTTGACTCGGGACTTGTTGGACTTGTCTCAGGACTTGCTGGACTTGTCTAGGGACTTGTAGGACTTGCCTTGGAACTTGTAGGAGTTGTAGGACTTGATGGACTTGACTGGGGACTTGATGGACTTGACTCGGAACTTGTTGGACTTGACTGGGGACTTGTTAGACTTGTCTCAGGACTTGATGGACTTGACTCGGAACTTGTTGGACTTGACTCGGGACTTGTTGGACTTGACTCAGGACTTGTTAGACTTGTCTCAGGACTTAATGGACTTGTCTCGGGACTTGTTGGACTTGTCTTGGGACTTGTTAGACTTGTCTCAGGACTTGATGGACTTGTCTCGGGACTTGTTGGACTTGTCTCAGGGCTTGATGGACTTGTCTTGGGACTTGTTGGACTTGTCTTGGGACTTGTTAGACTTGTCTCGGGACTTGATGGACTTGACTGGGGACTTGATGGACTTGACTCGGAACTTGTTGGACTTGACTGGGGACTTGTTGGACTTGACTCAGGACTTGTTGGACTTGACTCGGGACTTGTTGGACTTGTCTCGGGACTTGTTAGACTTGTCTCGGGACTTGATGGACTTGTCTTGGGACTTGTTAGACTTGTCTCGGGACTTGTTGGACTTGACTGGGGACTTGTTGGACTTGACTGGGGACTTGTTGGACTTGACTCAGGACTTGTTGGACTTGACTGGGGACTTGTTGGACTTGACTCAGGACTTGTTGGACACACTGGGTTGTACAATAAAGCTTGTCCTTCTAAAGGTGTTTATGTTGAGTTTTTGTTGACACTGTGTCAGACAGCTGTTGGTTGAACATCTCCTGTCTACCTTCATTAAATGAATGGGGGTGGATTTCTTTTGCATGGGAAGAAGAACAAATTCAAACTTGATGTGGTCAAACCCCAGACTGTGTTTCACAAAATAATTTTTTGTACATGATCTTTTCTTTGTCATGCCACCTCTTGCTGTGCTTGTTTTAGAATCGATTGCATATCTGTTTTATTTCCAGACAGGCCATATATGATGCATTCAACAGATTCTGCCTGAAGTATCCCAATCTGCACTAGCCAGGGCAGCCTGAAGCCCTTTCCTCCCTGCACCAGCACTAGGACCTGTGGCTGGACATTGGAAAAGCAATGCCTGTCCACAGACCAGAAGCCTCAGCATAAAGTATGGCAGTTAAGATCTCTTCTACTGAGACGTGATGTGTCTGAGCTTTACAGGCTGTCCTTAGATAAAGGTCAGCTGAGCACAGTCACTATCTAATTCTTTACATTTCCTACTTCTACAAAGGGAACGCTGTGTGCCTTGGTGCACCCAAACAAATTTAAACGACTGAAACTGTAAAAGTATCAAGAATGTTGTGGGATATTCCCGCCAGTATGTGGTTGTCAAAAGAACACTCAGGCCTCTAGTTTCACTTTGGTAAACTGGTTTTCACTGGTCCACACCACCAGGCTGCTCATGTCCATCCTTATGTAGCTGTGTTGTGAATTTTCCACCTCTTTCCTGTATCTAAAGAAACTCAAGATAGGACACACAGACAGTGCCTGTTATAATATACTGATATCATATGAGAAAAATATCAACTCACTGTTGCGTAGCTGCTACAGAATGTAGATCACTACAGTATATGATCAATAACAAAAAGAAAGTATGCAGTATAAATACAATACTGATGACAGAGGAATCTAGGAATATTGTAAAATATTATAGAAATGTTAGGTATTACACCAAAGAATATGAAATAAGTTCAGCTCACTGTAAAGCTGCAACATGACAGAGAAATTCAATAATTCATAAATAATTCTAACAAATTTCACAGTTATACAAATAGAAATTAATTACATTTATGATCTTTAAGATTTTTGTGAATTCAAACCGTGTTTTTGATTCCGTTGATGGTTGGCATTGTTTCTGCAATAACCATTCAATTTATTTACATTCAGTAATTGCCTCTATATATAGTAGTTTTCATTGTTTGTGGTGGAGTCCACCATTCCCACACAGGTTTAAAGTGACCTACCTACACATGACGGATTGAAATGATGCAGCACGTCATTTAATGTCATTGATATGAGCCGATCAGAGCTGTGTTAGTGTAACGGGCTGCACACCTCCAACTCCTCCAGTCTTATCAACTTTACTGTTCTACGACTCGTGTTCACTGTTCACATCACGGTTGCTCATGGCATGACGGAAAAAGGCCAGTTATTGAGTTTGTTTGGCTGCACTGTAAACAGACACACCAATTGCTCTTCTGTTGAGAAAGTAGCTGCTCAACCAGTGTTTGCTGTAGTATTAAACCACACTTATGGTACTACAGTAAGCTTGGGTATCGCCAAATTACAACTGTAAGTAAGCACATTTCCTTATTTTTAAAGCAATGTTTATTGATTTTTTTGGGCACCTGGGGCAGCGGAACGACCTGTAAACGTAACGTATGACATATTATCACCTTATAAAATCTGAATGGCAACTTTTAGCTCTGTTTCCACTCCTTAAAAAAATATCTGGTTCTTTAGCTGCTAGACGTTCCACTTTTTTCTCTGGAACTGTCTGTCTGCTGTTTGGTGCTGAGCAGGGAGTGCACAGTGAGTTTAGCAGAGCTGATGAAATGCTGTCTGCTGTGGCTGGAGGCGAGGTTGACGAGAGCAGTGAGACTAAACCAAACAGCAAAGTTGTGGCCCATAAATCCAAAACAATTAGTTGAAAGAGGAAAAAAATCTCTGTAGAGGTGAGGGGAACCACAGAGTTGTAGCAACACCTTTCACATTACGCATAGATGAGCATAGCTTAGTTAGCTAGCTTATAGTGTTGTGGTTTCCTATTTGGCCTCATGGTGGCGCTGTTGTCTCACTATGAATAAATACAGACACAATGATGAAAAAGATAGTTTCTATTAGTTAATGTCACAGTAACATGATGTTGCAGCCCCTGGGTGTCAGGCATAGTGCAGAGCAGCACTTTCTGTGATATTTCAGTTCTGAATGGGACCACAGTCAACATGCCATCCAAGTAGCTTCCCAAGAGAAGTTAGGACTGATGAAGGAACCTCATGTAGTTAACTCAGCTGCCTCAACCTTGCTGCTATAAACGCGCAAGTAGTTTTCCGGCCACATGTCCAACTTGGGAAGCCAGAACATCTTCTGATCTGAGATGGCAGGTAGAGGCAGGTCTCTGCTCCACCATTAGTCTTCCTGCCAACATACCACTTTGAAACTAGAGGCCTCGTGTTTGTTCACAGAGACGTTCTTGGACCAACATAACAAGACACAGTGATGAATGCTAACAGCTTGGCTTATTTGGTCCAGATGTCATATTATGTTCTCCATCTCAATATATTATAATAAAGTGCATAGAATGCTACATATACATATACTTCTATATGTATGTATAGCATACATATACATAAACATGAGTAAAAAGGATCTGACTACTGCTGTCCACCCACTCCTCCTGGACTGTGTGACCATCTGCAGCTCATCCAAAATGTTCTCTTTTCTTCTTCCAGCTCAGTGTCAGTGACGACATGTGAAACTCTTTCACTGTCTATTGATTTGACTCGGTATCCCTCGAACATGATGTCATTTTCTTACTTTTTTCCTTCAAATGATAACAAATGACTGCCAGTGTCACTTTCACTTCACTGTTCTCCCTCCCTATTCATTCACAGTGATTAAATATAAGCATCAAAAAGCAAATCAGACTGAGAGAATGAAACTAATCTCCCTCCAACTACCAGTTGTGTGTCCATATGATGATAGTGAGTTTTAAGCACTGTGTGTAATCATGTGCTCAATTTGTTGGCAGGTTTAGCACAGATAAACTTTCAAGCTGTGGGAAATGCTTAAACTTCCAAACAGCAAGACAGAAATCAACCAGTTATATATTATATTATAGAAACTATAACAGACCAACAATAGCTTGTTGAGTCTGGAGTGTGCCACTTATAAAAGTTTTACAGTGTTTGATAATTATTAATCAATAGACTGACAAATTGAATTAAATTGATTAATTTAATTTATATTTAAATGATTCATTAATAAACTTAAAGTAAAAATAATTGTATTTTCTGTCTTTAAATGTGATGTAAATAAATGTAATTAAAAAAATTAGTGAATTGAATTTTAAAATCCCAAAATGTATTTAAAAATGCTTTTAACAAGCATGCTAAAGTCTCTGCCTATCGTGTTCCCTCTCACAGTGTCTCACATGTCCTGCTTCAACATGTCAGGAACTCTTCCTGTTCATTTAAAGACGTGGAAACAGTGTGACACCTAGAAATGAAATCAGGCCAAACCTACAGAACTACTGGAACTCTGATTGGTCAGATTACTCGCTCCTGTTGCCTCTCTGTGGGCTGACACGCTGCTTACACGTCTGTCGGTTAAAGTGGTCGTAAAATGGAAACTGTACAGCAGGAAGCAAAGGAATTGTGAGATGGAATATGATACGTTGCATTTTTTGCTATTTCATTTTGAAATGTAATTCTTAATTAATCATTGAAAGACGGATGAAGGAATTCAAATTATTAATTGACAACTTCAATATTTTTATTTTATTAGTTTTAAGTTCATTAATGCATCATTACATCTACATAGCTCTTTCAGACAGGATGAACATCAACGGGGGGAGGAGGGGGGTGAAACCTTCACTGAGCTGGTCTGTAATTTAACTCTTCCTTCAGGGCGGCATTTTAACCCTGGTGAGATGTCAGGATCCGGTCTGTGAAAGACATGGACATTCAGCAGGACAAAGACTAAAGAGAAAGACAGAAGCCTCCTCATGGGGGACACCGGAGAGTTGAAGGGGAGGCAAAGATACTGCAGGATGTGAATTTGAGTCAAAAATCTCACTCCTCAGAGTCAGAACTCAGTCACATCTGAACATTAAGAAAAATATTTTTCACTTTCTCCATTTTCTCACAAAAGTCAGATTTCACACTGAGTTGATAAAATGCAGCCAAAGGAAAAAAGTCAGAGATCCACTTTAAGTCCAAGGAGGGGATTAACAGGGAGTCACAGGATTAAAATCACTGAGCAGAGCAGGTGATGTTAGAACAGAAAGAATCCAGTCCCTGTGTTTTTCTTACATTTTTTTGGAGTGTTTAATAAATGCTGTAATGTTTCTGTTTCAACCATCCTCCAGTTAACTGTGCCATGTTGTTGTTGTTCCATTTCTATGATGCTGTTAATGTAAAGTTGCCACTGACACAGCAGACCTCTGTCCTGACCAGGCTGTCTGTAGTCCACCACAGCTTGTTTGTATCTATACATTTGTACAGTTTGTGGATTTAAAGATCTGTCGTTAGTAGGACCTGACAGAGTTAGTGTTTTTTTTAAATGGGGTGCTCTGTTCAGTCCAATGGATTTGAAAACCTCAACTACACTAATAAAGTGCCGCTACAGATCCAGATCACACTGCTGTGCAAAATGTCACATCTGTAAAATGACAATTCTTCCGAATTAAAAGATAACTCTGGTAATTCTGTGTGTTTCTTCTTGTCAACAAATCCCCTGTGCAGAGCCCAAAGAACAGTGAATGTATCAGAGGCTGATAAACAGCGTCTTCTTCACTAGTATTAGGATTTGCAGTGGTAAGACTTTTATTTTGTAGCTTGTTTACATGCGTGAGGTGGAGCCGGATATGACGACAGCTCCTCTGTGTACAGCAGCTGATCGGAGCAGATTCAGAGCCGTCAGTATTTTGGGATGTTGTGAACATCTGGGAGCTCAGCAGCTGTCCGGCTCACCTGCCGCTCACATTCAGCGGGAAACCGCTGCAGCGCGTGCGGCTGACGCTCGAGCTGGACGAGGCCCGTTTGTTGTGGTCGGAACATCAACAAGGCCTACCTGCGATGCTAAGCTAGTGAGTTAGCTGTCACCGTCAGCACGGTCCAAGGCTGGAACCCGCCGGTGAAAGCAGCGAGCGGTCGGGGGATCTCTCCCCAGATGGAGGTCTGACGAACGCGCACATTTATATGAAGTTAATGTCTGCTGTGGGTGGGTAGACGGGGATTGGGAGCCTATGTAGCCTGTCCAGTGCCGACAGACCGCCTCTGACAGAAACCTCCTGTGCCAGCAGCGCTCTCGTCCAGCTAGAGGATGTGGCTGAAACTGTTCTTCTTGCTCTTGTATTTCATAGTGCTGTTTATGCTAGCGAGGATTTTTGAGGCGGTAGTTTGGTATGAGACCGGTATGTTCGCTACTCAGCTGGTGGATCCAGTCACTCTCAGCTATAAGAAGCTGAAGACCATCCTGGAGTGTCGGGGGCTGGGGTACTCCGGACTGGCCGAGAAGAAGGATGTCAGCGAGCTGGTGGAGAAATCAGGTAAAGGTCAGGGCTGGTGGGGGGGATGGGGTGTGGGCTTTGTTGTCTCTGATCTGTAATAAAGTTTAGATCGGTTTGCACATCACCACAGTGATGAGTCATGGTTTAGTCTCTAAAGCAAGCCTGGAAAGTGTCCCACTGATGAGGCAGAAGAAGATGTAAATGTGGATCTATGTGGAGTGTCAGCTGTCCGTCATGGGCCTGATGCTCAGTGACCACATTAAGGGACTGAGCAGCCTCATCTTAAAGGGGTCGGTGGTACCTCATCATTTGGATTCAGGGCCAGAATCACCAATATTGATCGTGGCTCGTCCAGAGCCCGAGTGATGAATTGGCCAGGCCGATATGAACTTCTCACAGACGTGTCAGCAGAAAATGTCCCTACACAAATGAGATGTCTAATACATATTTGGGGTCTCTTCATTACATAATAATTGGTCTACCAGAGAGCTCTGACACCTTTATTTGTCCCCCTCACTACAAATCATACAACTCTTCAACAACCAGCTCTTGAGATCCTTATCAGAAATGTGTGTGTGTGTGTGTTCAGTGCTCATGAATACCAGCTGATGTTTCAAAATCCAGTCTCTGCCAGGCTTTGGTACTATGATGTAGGGGGAGGCTGTGTGTCATGATCTATGACATCATTAGTACAGTTTTTATTGATAAATACCAGGCAATTATTGATCCGACTGACACTAGTATTGACACTAGTACTCAGAACAAGACTAAAACTAAAATGAAAAAAGAGTAATACTTTTCCCCATATACGAGGCTGTAAGTCAAGTCAGTTTTAGTTATATAGCCCAATATCACAAGGGGTAGAATCTATATACAATCTGTACAGCATACGACCCCCTCTGTCCTTAAAGCCTCAACTCAGATAAGAACAAACTCCCCAAAAACGAAAATGGGAAGAAGAGCAACAGAGGAAGGATCCCTCTTCGGGACAGACAGACAGGAAACAGATGTTGTGAGTACAGATTAGACCCACAAGTAAAATTACAGTATGGACAATCAGGATGACAGAATTATAAACATATGAAGAATATGGATCTGGGAGGACGTCAAGCAACTTCAGGTGTCACTGAACAGACCTGAGTCACATGACCTCTCCACCATGGAGACCTGGAAGAGGACAGACACACAGAGGGAGAGAGAGAGACAGGAGGAGAGGCTGCACCTACCTGGAGGATGAAGATCCAGATCGAAAACATCTGGAATGAGGGACCGACAGCCAGGAGAGAGAGAGAGGTCCCAGGACAGCCGGTGGTCCAGCACAGAGAAGCCGGAGTGGAAAGAGAGGACAGGGAGGAGAAACTAAGGAGAGAGAGAGGGATGCATAGTGGACTATGATTGGCTCCAAACTAGTTGTGATGTCATGAATCCTGCTGGTACGTCCAGTTGTTCGACTGAGATTGAAGGGGAGCACAGAAAAACTTTCCCCCTCACAAACTCTGCACATCATTCTGCACAGGGAAGTGACAACATCACTCAAGTAGTAAGAAGACAAGAGGGTTCATTTCATTCTACTGTACAAGCTGATTCCTTTGTTAGCTCAGTGAGAGAGAGACACAGAGAGAGAGAGACATTGATCAAATCAGTTCTGGGAGAGATGGAACAACATAAACAACAAAAAAGACGACCTGGCCCTACAAAATGGGAACATTTGGAAAGATCATTTTGAAAAACTATATAAGCAAATTTCACCGAACAATCTGAACCATGAACAGAAACAAATTCAAGAAAAACTGACAATCCTTGAATCAATAATCAAAACTAATCAGAACCTCCTTGATTACCTCATTACAATGAAAGACTTAGTAACTGCATAAAAAAACTCAAATCTGACAAAGCATGTGGACCTGACGGCATCCGGACAGAGAAGCTGAACCACAGCAGCCCTGAGACAGGACCTGCTTCACTTGTTCAGTCTGGTTCTTCAGTCAGGTTGCTTTCCTGAGATCTGGAGCCGGGGGCTTATTTGCCCGATACACAAGAGAGGAGATCAACTGGAGCCAAACAACTGGAGCCTTCCTTATGGAACACAGTGTCCTGAGTAAAGGGAAAATTGGCTTTTTACCAAATCACCACACTACTGACCACGTTTACACTCGACACACTCTGATTAATCATCACGTACACCAAAAAAACAAGGCTCACACTTTGGCATGTTTTATTGATTTTAAAAAGGCTTTTGATTCTGTTTGGTGTGGGGGGGTAAACTTTATGACAGAATGAAGTCGATGTATGTCAGTAATAAATGTGGAGTAAAAATTGGCAACAAAACTGCAGATCTCTTCACTGAAGGGANGCACCTGGACCTCCTGGAGCAGTACTGTCAGAACTGGGCCCTCACAGTCAACTTGAACAAATCTAAAATCAAGATCTTCAAAAGAAACCCAGATCTCAGGAAACCAAATATCAGTTCAACAGAGGAAACACCATCTAGATCACACCTGTCCTGTGATGACCTGGGGCTCAGGTAAATCAGTGGCTCAGGTGACTTTGGTCTGGAAGTGAAACTGAAACAAAAAGCATGTCGAGCAGTTTATGCAATTAGAACATTTAACAAAATAGACATACCAATTAGAATTTGGACTAAAATATTTGACAGTGTAATCCAACCAATCGCCCTTCATGGTAGTGAAGTTTGGGGTTCACCCAGTCATCAGGACTACACTACATAGGACAAGCATCCAAGTCGTGGCTACCAACAGAGGAAAGAGTCTGTGGTCACTGCACCACAGGTGAGGTAGACAGAGATGCACTTCCTCTTAAAATGTGACAAATACAATAACATCAGAGTGGAATACTTTAAGAAATGTGATTCGTTAATCCCAAACTTCACAGAGCTGGATGACAGTGAGAAGCAACAGATTGTAGCAGGAGAGGGACAAGCAGCATACTGAGCTGCTCAATGTGTGACTGCATGTCACAAACTGAGGGACACATCATTACAACATCACTGAATGTGACAAATAATGATCTTGACGTGGCCGATTGTGTATTATGTTTTGATGCTTTGGCAAAATTGTTCCTGAGACTTTCATGCCAATAAAGCCTTTGAATTGAGAGAGAGAGTGAGAGAAAGAGAGGGAGAGGGAAAGAGAGAGATAGAGAGAGGTAGACTGACACGGGGTGTTTCTTTCTGTTCCTCTTATACAGAGGTCTGAGTTTAGAGATGGTATTTGTTGTACTTGGAATGAAAGAAGAAATGTACATGTTACCTTTAGTCCGGTAGAAAATGTAACCTTTTTTTGATTTAGCATTGGGTAGATAAGTCCTGAGCACCATTCAGATAATGGCTCTTTTTTCCTTCCCCCACAGGAGAGTTGACACAGGGGGAGCTGTACTCGGCCATCAAGAAAGAGAAGGAGCAGACAGAGGCAGGAGATGCCAGCACCACACACTTCAGTGGAGAGATGCACTTCTATGAATTAGTGGAGGACACTAAAGATGGGATCTGGCTGGTTCAGGTAAAAGCACTCAATAACACTATATCACAACAGTATAGTAGGGGTGCATGATTAAGTGGTCATGACAATGATTGTGTCGTCTCTATTCAGACTCTCACTATATGCTGTCTCTCGTGAGTCCCCCAGCGGGGAAGAGCAATACTAAATCACTAGAAAACCCCTTTAACGCAGCTGTAAATGTACAAACACATCACAATGCTGTGAGCGGCTCACATTGTGACTGGAGGTAAGCCAGGGGCCCGTTTCACAGAAGTCAGCTGTGAGCACCTCTTTCACACACAGACTACAGGTTGTATTTATTCACACGAGAAATGGAGTAGCCAATAAACATATCCTGAGCCGATCCTAAGGATCGGTATCGGGGCCAATCCGGGCAGATTCTGCTCAAATATACACCCAATCAAATAGCGGCCCTTTCTTCGCTGTATTCTGCTGCATTTTGTGCACCTCAGCATGCTGGTGTTGCTGCTCTCCTTTACCACAGCCGGCTCAACAGTGCAGCATTTCATTGCATACGAGAGTGTGTGGATGTGGAAAATGGTTTGGTACTGGTAAAAGTGACTCTGAATCCTGCCAGATAGGCAGAATACACAGATTCATTAAGGTCCGATGCTGACGAGTCTGTTACTGAATCTGTTATCTCTCCTCTCTCTTTATTATCAGCCCAGAATGGACAAACTGGCTCTAGAGAGGGCTTTTCACATTTTTACGTTGAAGTGGCAGCTTGAATTTGGCGGCAAAGGCTTGGCGATTGTTTCTATTTTCATATCGTCCAGTCTCCTACATGCTTGGAAAGGGAGTGGTGAGGGCAGGGGTATTCAGTTGGTTGCAATCTGCAACCTCACCGCTTGATGCCACTAAATCCTACACACTGCTCCTTTACAAGAAAGGTAAAAATAAATGTGCATGATTATTAGGTAACTCCATAACAAATCATTTTCTCCCAACTTACATTACAAACTTACAATAAACAAGCATGTCAAAAATAATAATAAACATAAATGAACATGAATGGTTAATGGAAATTAATCAATTGCATTTTTGCTTAATAAAAATAAATTGCCAATATAGCCCCCCTTCTTTTCAATGACTTGCATGAGCAAGGGGGCATCCATTGAATGTGTCAGTTTCTTTGTTTTAGCTGAAGCCGCCTGCACTGCCTCCAAGATGCTGTTCAAACGTGTCCTGCTTTCCCTGACAGCAGACCTCATGCTTGAGAAGGGCCCACAGCTTTTCAATGGGCTTCAAGTTGGAGAGCAAGGGGGCGGAGTCATAATTCGGCCATCATTAAAGCCTTAAGTCTGATTTATACTTGAATCTACGTTGTAGGTACGTCGTAGCCGCGATCCCTGCACCGTAGCCTACGCTGTAGCCTGACGTGCACCTCCCTAGAAATGTAACTAAACGCTGTGGTGACGCAGACGCAACAACTGTGATTGGTCCGCTTGGTGGCATCGCATTTCCTCCTACGCATTTCCGAAAATTCACCCTCCTTCTGCCTCAATCGGTTCAATGGTCGTACACACCATCTCCTCTGGCGTTTTCTCAAACTCAAACTCAAATAAGCTTTATTGGCACGACAGATCAGAAATCTATACTGCCGAAGTAGTACAGAAAATGATTAACATTAACAGATGATTACAATATAATAAAGGCATTAAATGATAATATGATAATAATAATAACATGGGCGGCTGTAATCATTTTACAGATGTAATCACTATAAACATTTACTACAGAGCTTGTTTCTCTTAGTGTATGACAACAGTCAACATATTTTGCAGCTAATACTGTACACTGACTTCTATCTTCATATAGATAAGGCAGTTTCTGAGGATCAGGGAGATGGATACACTCAGGATACATATTTATTTTTTATTTTTTTTAACTTCTCTCAAATCCTTATATTTTTCACAGTATATAGTAAGAAATGAGATTCTGTCTCAACTTCTCTTTTATGACAAAGTGAACACAGCCTGGCCTCCCTGGGTAGCCTCTTGTGCCTGTGACGGCCTGTTTCTACATCCAGGCTGTGTCCACTCAGTCTGTACATTGTCAACATTTTCCTTAGTTTTCTATCCGTCACAGACCCATTTTACCTGCAGCAAAAAGCTGCCTATTAATTGTGCAAACCTGAACATAAGGTATGGCTCACTTTAAGCTACACCCTCTCTCTCAATCAAGCAATCAGATCACCTGAAAATGATTCCAACCAATGAATGTTTAAGTTGATGGTTTTAAAAAATGTTCTTGTGAATATTTTTTGTCCAGAATATGGACTTGCCTCATCATTATGCACACACTGTGGCAAGGAACATTTTCAGCATTTGTTGTACTATTTTACTCTCCATATTATATGTTTAATATGTGTTGCTTTGTGGCTGACCATCACCGTTTTGTCTTAATATGTCTGTGTTTCAAAGTCATGAAATAAACCAGACTTGACTTAGTCTGCTCACATTAGCTCTAAACCAGCTTTATGAAACAAACTGGTCCTGGTTCAGTTTGTTAGGTTGGTTCAAGACAGCTGCCTTTATGAAACACCCCTCTTATCGCACTGTGTGCACAGTGGAGATAATAAGAATGCTTATTAATACCGGGTGTAGATGCAAAGGTCCATGATCAGATGCCATTATCCAGATATAGATCACATGGTAATATCAGGTGGAGACAACTGTTTTTAACTGTTAAACTACCTGCTCTATACACTGTCAAACAACGCAATGCAGAGCTGTGAGACAACAGCAGGTTTGTGGTCATGCCAAACTAAGGATCCACATACGAACCAGACAGTCCGTTTAACTTGTACGTGTCTGTGTCCGTATCTGTTCCTACAGCCGACGCTGTGCCCCGAGGACGACAAAGGCCACACTCTGGCACAGGAGCTGAAGGATGGTCTGAGCTATTAGAAAACACCTGTTTTGTAATAGCTTACTGCTGGTGAACAGCTGACAGACACGTCCAGCAAACACAGCAGCGTGGGCATCTTGTGTTTTCTAACCCAGGTGTACCTTTACTTTATCAGTTTACTTCATCTGTTATTTGATGAGCTTCTACACGAGCAGGCTTTGTTTGGGCTTTGTGGTCTGAAAACAGTTGCAAAGTATAGTGAGTAATTTCAGCTGTCTCTTATGATTCAGATCTTGAAACTCAACAGCAGGTTAACATGAAGCACAAACGATACAAAATAACAAAGCTTGTCTGTATTTTCTTCTATGAAAAGGACGGAGCGAGCTGACGTGAACTCAACACAAAGTGCAGCAGATGTGTTGGTGTTTAACCCCTTTTTGTCAGAATGGGTTTCACGTCCCTTGACAGATTTGTTTTGGATTACCTGTCTGACCCTGTCCCTGTGTGTACCTGCAGGTCATTGCCCAGGACCGGGAAGCCCTGCTCAGTCAGTCCAACTGGGGGAAGATGGTGCAGAAAGTGTCTCAGTTTGGGATCAGAACTGGAACCTTCAATTGCTCTAATGATCACAGGTGGGAAGCAGGGCCTTCCTCAAAGACCCCGGCACTTTTCATTCTTAACAGGGCATGCTGACACATGATGAATAACGCTCACTTGGCAAAAGCATTTGGACTAATTGTCCTAGTAGGGAAATTACATTTCTTCTTGTCCTGTTGAAGGTGTTCTGCTCTTTATTTTTCTGTGCTTCTGTATTTTTTTTGTCAATAAATAGCTAATAAGGTATGTGACCTAGAAGCATAATTCAGATCTGCAGTATTTAGGAGAAGTGTGTGATTGTTTTTGCCATGACAGACTGCTAAAGGTGAAACCAGTCTGGCAAATTTCACTCACACCGCCATAAATTCTGATATATGTGTGAACTATAAGGCTGTAAAATGTGGTGACTTTTCATCACCACCAAAAATGAGCACAGGGAATCAAAATATTTGTCACGTGACAACTGGCTGTTATATTGGCTTTTATTACAACCTGCAACTGTTTGTGTCTTTAAGTCGCTCAGTACATCACTGACTCACCTGGTGTAATGACACATTGTGTCTGTTGATTCATGTTGATGTTTACCCTACAGTATCTAGTCTCAGGCCCCAAAAGTGCCTTGTTTGTGCTACTTCCATTTATCTACCTGAGTCTGTCAAATCTAAATGTGTTGCACAATTTCATTTTCAGAATAAACAGGCTGATTGAAAATGAAGAAACATTTGATGTGAATAGTTGCATTCAAGATTTATGGTGGATTTTATGCCTGTAGAATACAGGTTCACCTAAAAAAATCAATGTATATATTAGAATGCTGAAGTTGTCAAATTTGTCATAGGTGCGCTCAAGTACTTAAACAGATAGCACTACACCTCTGCACCGGGTATGATCTCCTGGGAAAATGAAGGCTTGACTTAGGGCACGCGCTACGGCGTACGCTACGTTTTAGTTGCATAGAGAATACTGTCAAATAAACTGTTGTACTGTGTAGTTTATTAACTCCACAACAACATTATAACGTCAGCAGTACACAAAGTGCAGTCAACCAACTTTGCTCACTCACTACAGTTGGTCACAGCATAGCTGCTTATTCTGGCTCTCTGATTGGTTACACGGTATGTCAGTCTGCCTGTATCACCCAAAACCTGACATATACTACCTGAATGAACTTGTCTTTTGATTTCTAGAGGGCTTTCTTCACGTTAGCTACCAGCCCACAGTCATAGAACAACGTTACTGGATCGTTACCAGAATAATGTTACCAGTCAGGCTGGCACCGGAGACGGTGATAACACACTTTCTGTCCGTTGATTTGTGAGCCCCATTTTATTTTTGTCTACATTTGTTTACATTTTGACAAATTAGCACCATTGAAAGTATGCCAAATTAGCTATTAGCAGTTCCTATTTGCAGTGTACCCATTAGTGTGCAGACGACTGTCACTGGATTGCTTTGATACTGAAGAAAACCTAAAAATGTGATGATTCTCAGGTGAGTTCTGGACTTCTTAGGAGCGTCTTTTTTCTATGATTTCTAAGCAGATTTATGGACGTTTATTTGCAGTGGATATTTGTCCTCAGAAAGTGTAAGTCATGCTGAATCTAAAAATATGTTTATCGTGTTTACGTGTCTCATGCTTTTTCTCCTACTCCCCCCTCCACCCCAACGCCAACCCCTGCTGTAGTTATTTGTTTGCGTGAAGCAACACTCAAACTATGTTATTACTCAATATAAAATTATGGCAATTTCACTTTACCTCTTCAGTGAACATGCTTCTTTCTTCTCTCTTATCTGAAGTGGTGTTGATCATTTTTTCACGGAAATTTGGAAACAAATGCAGTGTGTGCTGTTTTGTTGGTAGTTTCTAGGCTCTGAGGAAAATGGAGAGTATTTTTTTATTGCTATGGACCCTCTCGTGAGGCACCAACAATAATACCACTAGGAAACGCTTTGGGGGGGAGTTGAAAAGTTGTCTATTGCCACTTTAACACAACTAATCAGTGAAAACTGTGAAAAGATGGACCGCATCAGAACCAATTCACAGCTACAAATCTTCACTCAACCTAACTTTTACTTTACTTTTGCTCCAGTTAAGCCATGTCGCTCACCTTTCTGACTTCATAGGGGTTAGAGTTAGACCACCTAGATTGTCAATCATTTACAAATGCATCATAACCAATAAACAGCACAAGCTCTGATTTAAGGTACACTCATATTAGTCTGATCTACTCTGATCACACACTGTAAACTGTCTGTGAGAGAGCTGCAGTTTGTGCTCTGGTAGTGTGATATTGTACCAAACAGGGTGATGGCACATGCTAGAATGATGACTTTTCCATTTTCACTGGTGCACAACCAAAAGTGATGCACACATCCTTAAATCTCCATAAGAGCAGGCAAGGAGGAGTTACAACTAAGAATGAGAGCTCATTTAGTGAAGAACAAGACTATTCATGTGGTGACTCTAATCAGAGTACAGACGTCAGTTTAAGCGTGGGCAGCAAACGGGGGGCAGAACGCTGGTGGTCCAGTGGGCCTGATGAACATCAGTCACGTTCGGTTTCCACATGTCATGTCTGTAATACTGACATCTGTTCTGTCCACCAGGTCATGTATCAAGCGTGGCTGGCAGCGCTCCACTCTCATCATGTCTGTTCCTCAGACTTCAGCCTCAAAGGGCAAAGTCATGCTAAAAGAATACAACGGCCGTCGCATCGAAACCGAACACATCTTCCGCTGGATGACGTCACACGTGGCTCATCGAGTCAAAACCCTGCGTGAGTCTCAGCACCTGATGGAGGAGTGGCGCTCTGACCCGGCCCACCCAGTGAAGATGTTTCTGTTCGCCCGTCTGTCCCAGCCGCCCGCCTTCTTCTCCTCACTGTCTGTCAAGTTCACCGGCAGGATTGAGTTCATCTTTGTGGACATACGTCACTGGGACAACCACAGCAGCCTATCAGAGATCGGTGTGATGCAGAGCCCCGCCTACATCCTCAAGATGCCTGAGGGAATTTATCGCTATGGCAACAGGTGATGATTGAACATGGAGATAATGATGAGTTACTGTTTCTACAAGTAAATACAGATCTCTTTTGTCTGTTTCTTCTTTCCTCTCCTCCACCCCTCCTCTCCTCTCCTTCCCCTCCTCCACTCGTCCTCTTCTCTTCTTCTTCCCCTTCACCACTCCTCTCCACCACTTCTCCTCTCCTTGTCTTCTCCTCCTCTCCTCCACTCCTCCTCTTCTCCACCTCTCCTCCTCTCCTCCCTTCAGTACGGGGGAGTTCCTGTCCCTGGCTGCCATGGATACTTTCCTGCGTTCGGTCCAGCCGGAGGTCAATGATCTGTTTGTCCTCAGTCTGGTCCTGATCAACTTGCTGGCCTGGATGGATCTTTTCATTACACAGGTCACTTCCTGTTTTTCCGTTAGACGCAGTGGTGAAAATGAACAAAGTACATTTACTCAAGTACTGTACTTAAATACAATTTTGAGGTACTTGTACTTTACTTGGGTGTTTCCATTTAATGCCACTTTATACTTGGACTCCACTACATTTCAAAAGAGAAATATTATGGGTTAGGGTTAGGGTTATTTTTATATATATTTATTTGAAAGCTATAGTAAAGTATGCTTCTTGCAGCAGGCTCCTGACGCTCCTTGTCAATGATTGGCTCATTGGTCTGTATGAACCCCAACCCAATCCCTTCCTTTTCCGCCTCCTTCCAGAAAGGATAAGACATACAGCCACTATAAAAGTTTTAACTAAGGGCCTTCATCAGTGGGCTATAGGCTCAATCACCATTGTGTTGCATCATTTGGCGATAGATAGTGACTTAACAGACATTTGTTTAAATGAAATCTTCGAGATTATATCTTCTACACAATGCTGGAGAGAGAGAATAGAGAGATACAGTTAGTTCTGTGTATATTGTTCAGTTTATGTTTAACCTGTATTCATTTTCATGGACAGGGAGCAACAGTGAAACGATTTGTAGTTCTGATCCGAACACTTGGAACCTACAACTCCATACTACTGGTTTCCTGGCTTCCAGTTCTGGTAGGAAATCATCTACACCACATGGTTCTCACAACTGACTTCACCAACAAATTCTTCTTAATTATTATTTTCCACAACTGCCTCTCTCAATGGCATGAGCCCAGTTGTTTTCTGTTCTGATGGTGGTGGTGGTTTAACAAACTCTGAATCTAAACTTGAACTTTAACTTAAACGTTCCTTGTGGATTTTTTGACCACTAGTAGCGCTATGAAGCCATTTTTTAATGAGTGGGTCCCTGTTTTGTTTGTATCATGCATGCACATGAATATATATTTATTTATAGTGTGTGTGTGTGTGTGTGTGTGTGTGTGTGTGTATATATATATATATATATATATATATATATATATACATACATATATATATACACACATCTCGACAACTTTAACAAAGGAAACTTCAGCCATGACCTCCCCAAATGTACAGTTAATTAAATGCCTGACCAGAGAGAATACTTTGGATCATTGTTACTCCACAATCTACAGAGCATATAAAGCCGTCCCCTGAGCTGCACTGGGACACTCTGACTACGTCATGGTCCACCTGATTCCTGCATACAGGCAGAAATTAAAGCTCTGTAAACCTGTTGTGAGGACATCAAAGCAGTGGACGAGTGAAGCTATGGAGGACCTTCAGGCGTGCTTCGACATCAGCTTCTGTGAGGACAGCTGTGTACCATCACGCACCAGCGTGAGTTATAACAATGACAAACCCTGGTTCACAGCCAAGCTCAGAAAAGCCATGGTTGCAAAAGGAAGAAGCGTTCAGGAGGGGGGGCAGGGACAGGTTTAAAGAGTCAAAATACAGGTTTAGCAAGGCGGTGACAAGTGCTAAACAACGAGAGACTTCAATAGCAGTTCTCAGCAAACGACTCTGGTTCTGTCTGGAAAGGGCTCAGACAGATTACCAATCCCAAACCTGAAGTACCCCACTCCATTAATGATTTGCGCCTGGTTGACGAACTGAATGAGTTCTACTGTTGCTCTGAAAGACAATGGGACAGTCCTGACACCATCCCCTATGACTCCAGCCCACCAGCTCCACCTTCCCCACCTCAGCAGGGGCCTGGGCCTCTCCACAACTGCCCACCTCAGAGGCCCCCTCCTCCCCTACCACAATGATGACTCTCTCCATCCTGGAAAGGGATGTCAACAGACTTTTCAAGAAGCAGAACCCCTGCAAAGCAGCCGGGCCGGACTTTCACTCCATCCTGAAGCACTGTACTGATCATCTGTCTCTGGTGTTCTCAGACATCTTCAACACCACAGAGCCAACAGGTCTGTAGACGATGCCGTCAGCATGGCCCTCAACTTCATCCTCCAGCACCTGGACTCCTCAAGATCCTATATTAGGATCCTGTTTGTGGATTTTAACTCCGCCTTTAATACCGTCTACATCCTTATCCTCCATATACAGTTATGGATGCGTCACAGAAAAGTTTATAGATGTTTATAAATGCTTGAATTAACACTTCTATATTGTAGTGTGTTTCAAAGCTTTTAATACTAGTTCATATATATATTATTAATGTTGATAAATGTTAAATTTAGGGGTTCAAATAAAGTGATGCAGTGACATGGATACTAGCACTGTAGTTTATGACATAATTTCAATTAGTCTACAAGGGTTTGGACAAAACTTGTGCTCTGAAATCTTCAGGGGTGTCTGACAAACATTGATATCCGGCAACTATGTCTAAGCGTATAGGGGTTCATACGCTCAGTGGCCACTTTACAAGGTACACCTGCTCATTAATGCAAATATCTAATCAGCCAATCATGTGGCAGTAACTCAATGCATTTAAGCATACAAACATGTTATTCAGACCAAACATCAGAATGGGGAAGAAATGTGATTTGAGCATGGAATGAGTGTTGGGATGGTTTGAGTATATCACAAACTGCTGGTCTCCCATGATTTCCACTACAGCAGTCTCCAGAGTTTATAGTGAATGGTCCAGAAAACAAAAAACATCCAGTGAGCGGCAGTTCTGTGGGAAAAGACACCTTGTTAATGAGAGAGGTCAGAGGAGGACGACCAGATTGGTCAAGTTGGCAGGAAGACCACAATTACTACAATTACTTACAGAGGAGCATCTCTGAACGCACAACATGTGGAACCTTGAAGTAGACGGGCTACAGCAGAAGACCATAGCGGGTTCCACTCCAGTCTGCTAAGAACAGGAAACTGAGGCCAGAGTGGGCACGGGCTCACTAAGACTGGACAGTAGAAAATGGCAATAAGTCGCCTGGTCTGACAAATCTGGATTTCTCCTGCTACATGCAGACGGTCAGGTTAGAATTTTTGAATCCATAGATCCATCCTGCCTTGTGTCAATGGTTCAGACTGGTGGTTTAATGGTGTGAGGGATATTTTCTAGGCAATTAATACCTATTGAACATGATTTAAATGCCACAGCCTACCAGAGTATTGTTGCTGACCATGTGCATCCCTTTATGGCCACAGTCTACCCGTCCTGGCTACTGGCTACTTCTGGCAGGATAGCGCACCATGTAATCTCAAACTGGTTCCACCAACATGACAGTGAGTTCAGTGAACTCCAATGACCCCCACAGTCACTACATCTCAATCCAATAAATGCTGTCATGTCAACAAGGAGCAGAATCTGTAAGGAATGTTCCCCAAACCTTGTTGAATCTACTTCATGAAGAATTCAGGCTGTTCCGAGGGAAAAGGGAATAGTTTATAATAATAGTATATAAAAGGTGTACCTAATAAAGTGGCCACTGAATGTATGTAGCCATAGACTAACCTAACTATTACTATTTTAACTGAGTGGAGAGTTGATAATAATTGATCACTAATCACTGATTGATCACTCCCCCAGGCTCTGCTCCAGCTGCCCTATCTGGACACTCTGTATGGCTACAGTCTGAAGCTGCTTCGTTATGCTGACACCACCTCACTGGCCAGCCTGGTGAGAGCTGACTGGACCTTCTACTCATCCCACCCAGCTCTCTTCCTGTCCACCTACCTGGCCCACGGCCTGCTGGTGGACTACTTTGAGAAGAAACGCCGCTGTGGTGTCAGAAGCCAGGAGGACAGCACCACCAACCTGGAGTGGCTGGCCAGTCTGTGGGACTGGTACGCTTCCTATCTGCTTCACCCAATCACATCGCTGCAGCAGATCCCTTCTGACCACTCAGACTGGGAGGATGATCCCAGCTTCTTGTTTGAGCGTTTGGCTTTCCCTGATCTCTGGCTTCGCCCATTAGTAAACATGGACTACATGAAAGCCCTGCCAACCTGGAGGTTCAGAGCTGTTGGCCAGCACAGAGGGGAGAGGTCTGGTGGAAAGCTGGATGAAGAGACAGATAGTTCACATTCAGACATAGAGAGTAGGGAGCAGAGGGATTCCCCTCCTGCAGGTCCCAGCAGACCTCCACACCACAGCAAAAGGCACAAGAGATCATTGTGCAACCAGGACAGCAGCATACAGCTCTCTGTGTACAACAACGTGGACCTTGCTGCTTCTGCATCATCCTTATGCTGTCGTCATGAGAACGGAAGCTCACTGTCAGCTGACAGGGCACCGAAGGACGGCTGCCTCACACCTGAAGGTGTCTCTAACCATCAGCACTGTGATTGGTCGGCGTGGCCCTGTGACATGCTGCAGTGTTCAGAGTGTGTGGTGTGTCTGGAGAACTTTGTGAGCGAAGAGCTGCTGATGGGTCTGCCCTGTGGCCACGCCTTCCACCAGCAGTGCATTGTGGTGTGGCTGGCAGCAGGCAGACACTGCTGTCCAGTGTGTCGCTGGCCCAGCTACAAGAAGAAACTGCAGAGAGCTGCACAGAGCAGCTCTACTGAAAGCACCCTGCAGGACTGAGCCCTTCCTCTTCCTGTCTCCTCTTTACTCTCACTGTTCATTGGCTCCGAGCTCACTGGGCATCAAGGCTGTCAGTTCTCATCACAGCTTGCTGGGGGTGAAGGAATAAATTAAGAAGGAATTAAGTAGAAAACATTGTCAGTAGGTCTGATCAGGGCCTATGTTGTCATGAGCCGTCAATCAGCTTGTTTCCCTTCCTGTTGAAGGCAGACAGATGAAGCCACCCTGGTTTCTGTATAGAGAAGATATTGATTCACACAGTAACCATAGGTGTAGTCATAGTAAACGTCGTAGTGCAATAAAAACTTATTTCTAGTTTTGCTTTTTTTCATCTACCGGAGTTGTGCTGTTTCCTGGACTGAGAGGAAAGTAGTCTGTTTATCCCATCAGTGAGGTTTCTTTCACATGTTGTGATTCCAGACGGGACAAGAAGCTTCTTACTATATCAAGCTAACTGCATCAACACACACATGTACGCTGTCTGCTCCATCCTGTATCGTGACTGATACCCCATGCTGTGTGTGTTTGTATTGTAATGAGAATTTTGTTAGGAATTGGAGGAAACCGGATAGTCTTCTCTTCTATTGAACCCGGGAAAGATGTTTCGGGCAGCACAACCATACAATTCAAATGAATGAATCGGGTGTGAAATATCACAAGTCCTTCTGGTTCTGAAGGTATTGACATGACCCCGCCAACAACTCCTCAGAATGTTCATTTTTACATCACTTAAGTATTTATTTTTAATTAGCTTAAAACTTAAAATGCAGCACTTGATTAACCACTCAGAACCCAAATGCATACATTTGTTTTTAGATGATGAGTACAGCAGTGTAGAGTACCTAATACTAATCCATGTGAGCTGTCCAGCTACACGTCATCAGATGACTTACAAGCACTTTACACATTTACTTTAATCAGAGTACTGGCTTTGACATGATGAAGATGTGCGTACAATGGTGCAGCACTTTGAAAACATGCAGAACATCCCTCACATTAGAGGCTGCTCACATACACACTGATCTGCCATCAAAGTGCTGCTGGGATTTTATTAATCAGAAAAGATGGGGCACCTAGATTTTCTAAGCTTAGTGGTTATTCTAACGCAGCACAGATCACCTCACTGGCATTATTTGCCTTCATCACGTTAGTCTTTGATGTGCGAGTTCAAAGAGCAATGGGGAAGTATAACATGAGAGAAGTCTGTGCAGTCTGATGCACCTCTCTACTTTCTTTTCCATGCTGAAGTCTACATAGACACACCAGAATACTAAACCCTGTCAACGCAAAAATGGGGCGCCATATATGAGGATTTAAAGAAATGTCATCGGCGAGGCTTCAGGCACTCAGGCACTAAATCATGTAAAAGTCATACAATGATACATTTTAAAGATTAGTGACCTCCACCACCAGCCTGAGGCCACACCAGTCCTCCACATGTGACTGATCACAGCCAGTGCCACAAGCTCTGTGCAGCAGCTGTCAGGCTAGCTACATCACTAAACCAACTAAAAATGTTGTGTTTAGAATGAATGCAGCTTTAACAACACAGCGGTATTATTTTTATAAATCTTGTCATGACTGACCCTAAACCGTGCTGCAGGTTTTTTGAATTGAATATTATAAAATTGAATTGGTTAAAAGATTCCACAGTTTTGACATCTACAGTACTCCTGTGCTGGCTNGCTGCCTTGCACATGGGCTGTCAGTTGTCATCATGTGTCATTGTCCTGAAAGGCCCACACTGATGCTCAGCAGTACAGAATAGAATAGAGAGAAACCCACAGTTGACTTTTGACTCAATTTATCATATTTTAATAAAATAAACAAGGCTCTTATTAAATGACTTCTTGTTCTATTGAAGGATTTTTAAACACATAGCTTTCCTTTGAGTTGTGGCTGACTGACATCAGGTTGAGTAGCTCTCACTTCTATCTTCTGCTGACATTTAAACCTAACTAAGTATGTAGTCTCAACTTATCAAAAATAACGAAGGGATATTTTATATTAAAATTGAATTTCCCCGAGAGGGGTTAATAAATTATTGGAGGTTTTGTTGTACATGAAACAGTTTGGGAAGAAACTTACTGTTAGACCCTCAGCACCTGTATAGTAGATATGACTAGCTGATATTAGAATATATGACTGACTAGTCCTGCTCCAGCAAGCTAAGGAAGCATATCCTCTGTATTGTCTTGCCTGAAGTTTAGGTTACAGTTAATCAGTGAAATTCATACATGCCTGGTCTCATTTTGTCTAAAATCCTACTTGTGGAGCTGCTAGCAGGCTGTTTCTTTACCCTACACTGATTTAAAATGTCCAAAACTAACTGTAACTTATCAACTTTTAAGGGTGCTTAATTTCAGCTCCTTCTTGTCCTCTTTCTGTGTGTGAAGGGCACGAAAAGAAAAATTCTATGTAGAGCAGTAACACTTATCCAAATAAAAGACGTGTTTCAGAACTTTGTGTTGGGAGTTGTTTTGTCATCGTCTGAGTTAGAGTTAATGCACAGAGGAGCAGGGCCGTAGCTACCATTGAGGAGGTCATGTCCTCAGTAGTTTTATTTTTGTGGATTTTGTAGGTTTTAGCAACATTAGGAAGTTTACCAAAAGTTTCTACCAAAAAAGTAACGTATGGTGGATATTTCGTAGACTAATTCCAGTGTTTTAAGATTGATTAAATTTGACGAGTCAACAAAAATCCATTTTTAGAATTACATTTCTCCCCCCTAATTTGACTCCTGGCAGTGTGAAGAAAGCTTTGAAACGCCATTTAGACCTTCCTGTATGGGGGATGGTGTGGTTCATGGTGGGCAGACTCAGAGAGTATAACTGAATAGTTAACTGAATAAATAAGATATCATTCTCTTCAGAATGATCTGATGGTAGTGTGAGGTGAGTTGGGGGACTAAATTAATTTGCGTTATATTTAACCAGGAAAATGCCTGATTAAAAATCTATTATGGGAGTGTCCAGACCAAGATAGCTGCAGCATACAGAACATAAAACACTGAAGTAATTTAACTTTTTTGATTTCAAGTATTGTATAAGTGAGTCTCTTGAAAAAAGTCATGAAAAACTGCACTGATGAAACAAAAGAGAGAGATTAAATCAGCAGCTGCAGCAGAGAAGAAGCTGTTGGTGTGTCTGTGGCCACAGGAGGGCAGAGCTCCAGAGAGAGTGCCAGGGAGAGTGCCAGGGAGAGCTCCAGAGAGAGCTCCAGAGAGAGCGCCAGGGAGAGCTCCAGAGAGAGCTCCAGAGAGAGCGCCAAGGAGAGCTCCAGGGAGAGCTCCAGAGAGAGCTCCAGAGAGAGCGCCAGGAGAGAGCTCCAGAGAGAGCGCCAAGGAGAGCTCCAGGGAGAGCTCCAGAGAGAGCTCCAGAGAGAGCGCCANAGAAGTCTGTGCAGTCTGATGCACCTCTCTACTTTCTTTTCCATGCTGAAGTCTACATAGACACACCAGAATACTAAACCCTGTCAACGCAAAAATGGGGCGCCATATATGAGGATTTAAAGAAATGTCATCGGCGAGGCTTCAGGCACTCAGGCACTAAATCATGTAAAAGTCATACAATGATACATTTTAAAGATTAGTGACCTCCACCACCAGCCTGAGGCCACACCAGTCCTCCACATGTGACTGATCACAGCCAGTGCCACAAGCTCTGTGCAGCAGCTGTCAGGCTAGCTACATCACTAAACCAACTAAAAATGTTGTGTTTAGAATGAATGCAGCTTTAACAACACAGCGGTATTATTTTTATAAATCTTGTCATGACTGACCCTAAACCGTGCTGCAGGTTTTTTGAATTGAATATTATAAAATTGAATTGGTTAAAAGATTCCACAGTTTTGACATCTACAGTACTCCTGTGCTGGCTTTAATCAGCACACATTAATTTGTATATTTATTTCTTCTAAATGTCTGATGTTGTTGTCTCTGAGCTAACAGTACACAGTGCATGTCATGGTGGCAGTTATTACCTGACCTTTGCCTTTACCAAGAATGGACATGTGTTAATGAGACGATGTAATATGAATTTAACATGTTGGGTATCATGTACAAAGGTACAAGATGGTCCCAAGTCTTTCTTTACATTAATCCCTTTCATTACCCAACAAAACTTCAGGTCAGCTGGGGAACAGACAGGGTTGAGTGGAAGAAACCCTGTTCAGTCATAGAGGCTTTGCTCAGCTGCATGTTTTACCTTTTCCTTCATGAATCTCCATGTTGACTGCCAGGAGCTGAGCTGCACAGTCAGGCTCCTGCTGATGTACACATTGAGCTCTGCTGCCTTGCACATGGGCTGTCAGTTGTCATCATGTGTCATTGTCCTGAAAGGCCCACACTGATGCTCAGCAGTACAGAATAGAATAGAGAGAAACCCACAGTTGACTTTTGACTCAATTTATCATATTTTAATAAAATAAACAAGGCTCTTATTAAATGACTTCTTGTTCTATTGAAGGATTTTTAAACACATAGCTTTCCTTTGAGTTGTGGCTGACTGACATCAGGTTGAGTAGCTCTCACTTCTATCTTCTGCTGACATTTAAACCTAACTAAGTATGTAGTCTCAACTTATCAAAAATAACGAAGGGATATTTTATATTAAAATTGAATTTCCCCGAGAGGGGTTAATAAATTATTGGAGGTTTTGTTGTACATGAAACAGTTTGGGAAGAAACTTACTGTTAGACCCTCAGCACCTGTATAGTAGATATGACTAGCTGATATTAGAATATATGACTGACTAGTCCTGCTCCAGCAAGCTAAGGAAGCATATCCTCTGTATTGTCTTGCCTGAAGTTTAGGTTACAGTTAATCAGTGAAATTCATACATGCCTGGTCTCATTTTGTCTAAAATCCTACTTGTGGAGCTGCTAGCAGGCTGTTTCTTTACCCTACACTGATTTAAAATGTCCAAAACTAACTGTAACTTATCAACTTTTAAGGGTGCTTAATTTCAGCTCCTTCTTGTCCTCTTTCTGTGTGTGAAGGGCACGAAAAGAAAAATTCTATGTAGAGCAGTAACACTTATCCAAATAAAAGACGTGTTTCAGAACTTTGTGTTGGGAGTTGTTTTGTCATCGTCTGAGTTAGAGTTAATGCACAGAGGAGCAGGGCCGTAGCTACCATTGAGGAGGTCATGTCCTCAGTAGTTTTATTTTTGTGGATTTTGTAGGTTTTAGCAACATTAGGAAGTTTACCAAAAGTTTCTACCAAAAAAGTAACGTATGGTGGATATTTCGTAGACTAATTCCAGTGTTTTAAGATTGATTAAATTTGACGAGTCAACAAAAATCCATTTTTAGAATTACATTTCTCCCCCCTAATTTGACTCCTGGCAGTGTGAAGAAAGCTTTGAAACGCCATTTAGACCTTCCTGTATGGGGGATGGTGTGGTTCATGGTGGGCAGACTCAGAGAGTATAACTGAATAGTTAACTGAATAAATAAGATATCATTCTCTTCAGAATGATCTGATGGTAGTGTGAGGTGAGTTGGGGGACTAAATTAATTTGCGTTATATTTAACCAGGAAAATGCNGAGAGCTCCAGGGAGAGCTCCAGGGAGAGCTCCGGAGAGAGCGCCAGAGAGAGCGCCAGAGAGAGCTCCAAGGAGACCTCCAGAGAGAGCGCCAGGGAGAGCACCAGGGAGAGCTCCAGAGAGAGCTCCAGGGAGAGCTCCAGGGAGAGCTCCAGAAAGAGCTCCAGAGAGAGTGCCAGGGAGAGCTCCAGAGAGAGCTCCAGAGAGAGTGCCAGGAGGAGCTCCAGAGAGAGCTCCAGAGAGAGCCACAAGGAGAGCGCCAGGGAGAGCTCCAGAGAGAGCTCCAGAGAGAGCTCCAGAGAGAGCGCCAGGGAGAGCTCCAGGAGAGAGCTCCAGAGAGAGTGCCAGGGAGAGCTTCAGAGAGAGCTCCAGGGAGAGCTCCAGGGAGAGCTCCAGGGAGAGCTCCAGAAAGAGCTCCAGAGAGAGCTCCAGAGAGAGCGCCAGAGAGAGCGCCAAGGAGAGCTCCAGGGAGAGCTCCTTGAAATTGGACGAGAGCAGGCGGCAGCAGCAGGAGCTGCAGTCAAGACGGACAGTTTCCCGCGGCCTTCACAGTAAGTATAGGAAGTCACAGAAACACTCACATCCTGTTAGATCCGATCCACATTTAATAACATGTCATCAGACCAATCTAGACAGCACCAAACAGAGGAACTTAGTTACTTCAGTCACATTCCCGAATGTAGGACAAAAGTAGTCTGCGCATCGCTGCATGACCTGAATAGCTGCAGGTTCAACACATCAGTAATGTGTCTGCTCTACATAGTGTTCAGGGCGAGAGAGAGAGAGAGAGAGAGAGAGGAGGAACACACTTAACATTCATGAAATAAAGATTGAAATTTTAAACCTGGGTGTAATTTCCTGTTAGATGATGGCGAAGACGGAGACCTCAGGGAACATTTCTGTGGGTTGGCGACAGGGTCTGAAACTGACTTTTCTCACTGCCACTGAGGCAGGCTGTCTGACACTCAGAAATTTTATCTGCCATTTTTTAAATCTATGTGCTAAATGGAGGAATAACATTTAGATCATTAAGACATCATTTAGGGCCTTTTCACACTTAGTCCGAACCAAGGTTGGCATTTTTGTTACATTGTTACATCTGGTTAGTTTTGCTTTCACATTTCAATTATGCGAGCACACTAAAGAACTATACATGACATACCTACGTCCTGTCGTCATCATCTATGAGAGCTGCGTCTCCCTATACCTGTAAGTGATTGGTTTGTAGACTGACATGTGTCTGACGTCGTCGTGTTGTCAATTCAGCGGGTAGCCTTCTATGGGGAATGGGATCATCAACAGCAAATCGACCATTTTTGGACGACACCAGCCGTCACCTATACACCGTGCCCACCCATCTAACTGGGTAGTCTCAACCCGTTCAACTTAGTGTAACTCAGTCAATCTTCAATTTCAACATGGTTGGTAAACACTGTTGTATAGTGGGCCAAAGGCATTTAGATATATGGGAAAGACATCAGTAAATAAGGTCAGAAATTGTGGTCAACAGTGTGAGCGTGAAGTTCGTGCATTAGTGCGATATGTAAAGAAAAACAGAAGAGCAACTCTTCCTCAGGTGACTGAGGATGTTAATGTAGGATGTGATCAGACTGTCAGCAAGAATGGTCTGTTGACAGTTAGATAGAGAGGGACAGTTACAGTACATAAACCCCTCATTACAAAGATGAAGGCACATTTGAGAGTTCAGTGGTGCAAAAAACAACCAGGCACTGGTCTACAGAGATGTGGAAAAAAGTGATATGGTCAGATGAGTCATCCCTCACCATATTCTCCACAAGTGGGCGAGTTCACGTGTGGTGTACACCAAGAGAGCAGTACAGGCCTGAATCCTTGACCCCTACAGTGAGGGGATCTGGTGGCTCTGTTATGCTGTGGGGGAGCATTTTGCTGGCATGGTTTGGGTCCACTTGTCCCCTTAGAGGGAAGGGTCACTGCAAATCAATACAAAGTTGTTCTGAGTGATCACCTTTATCCTATGATGAAACATTTCTATCCTGATGGGAGTGGTCTCTTCCAGGATGACAATGCCCCCATCCACAGGGCATGAGGGGTCACTGAATGGTTTGATGAGTATGAAAATGATGTGAATCATATGCTATGGCCTTCACAGTCACCACATCTCAACCCAATTGACCCATTCAGGTTTTTCCTTTAATTTGTCACCCAGCTGTATATAAAAACTAGAATAAAAAGAATACAAAATAGCAACTATACACAAGCATTTGGAGACAAAGGTCACAAGGTAAAGTGACAGTGGTGTGATTGATAGCAGCAGAATCAACATGTCTACGTAAACAGCAAACACCAGACTAATATATGATATGATTAAGTAATAATGGAGCCTAGTTTGTCTGTATTAATACAGAGATGTAATAGAAGTATAAAGAATATAAAGCAGGTCAATGTAATGTAAACATGATATAGTATAATATAATATAATGATATAGTATGAGATTAAATTACGTGAAGTTAAGTGATATAGTATAATATATAGTATTGTACAGCAGTATAACATAGTATAAGTACAGTATAAAGTACAGCAATGTAACATACAGTAGTATAGTTATATTATAACATAGTATAGAAATCTTATATTTTTCAGAAGGGTTTGCCCCGATCCATTTCCTGGGACTGTGACACGGTCAATAAACATAGTGTAAGGCATAGCACAGCAATATAGCATAAATAGAATATAATAGACTATGAAATATAATATGGAATAGTGTAGTGTAGTGTATAACAAATATATTAACAGATGTAGCAAGGTATAAATCAGTCCAGCAGAGAGACAACAGAGAGGGAGAAGTGAGGTAAGTGTCTCGAGTGAACCAGACTGTGGAAAAAGTAGATCTGAGTGTTGTGTGGTGTTATAGACTGTGGTCTCCACTGCTGCTGTACAGTCTGATGGCAGCAGGTACAAATGAGCACCTGAAACTCCATTTTGCACCTGGGTGGGATGATCCGGTGGCTGAATGAGCTGCCCATCTGCTACAGCTCGTCATGGAGAGGATGGGCCTTCCTCATCAGCTTGTTGAGTCTGCTGGCTTCAACAGCTCTGATGCCCCCACCCCAGAACACCACAGCAAAGAATAGTACACTAGCTACTACAGACTGATAGAAGATCCTCAGGAGCCTGTTGCACACACTGAAGGATCTAAGTCTCCTCAGGAAGAACTGTCTGCTCTGTCCTTTCCTGAGNATACAAAGTTGTTCTGAGTGATCACCTTTATCCTATGATGAAACATTTCTATCCTGATGGGAGTGGTCTCTTCCAGGATGACAATGCCCCCATCCACAGGGCATGAGGGGTCACTGAATGGTTTGATGAGTATGAAAATGATGTGAATCATATGCTATGGCCTTCACAGTCACCACATCTCAACCCAATTGACCCATTCAGGTTTTTCCTTTAATTTGTCACCCAGCTGTATATAAAAACTAGAATAAAAAGAATACAAAATAGCAACTATACACAAGCATTTGGAGACAAAGGTCACAAGGTAAAGTGACAGTGGTGTGATTGATAGCAGCAGAATCAACATGTCTACGTAAACAGCAAACACCAGACTAATATATGATATGATTAAGTAATAATGGAGCCTAGTTTGTCTGTATTAATACAGAGATGTAATAGAAGTATAAAGAATATAAAGCAGGTCAATGTAATGTAAACATGATATAGTATAATATAATATAATGATATAGTATGAGATTAAATTACGTGAAGTTAAGTGATATAGTATAATATATAGTATTGTACAGCAGTATAACATAGTATAAGTACAGTATAAAGTACAGCAATGTAACATACAGTAGTATAGTTATATTATAACATAGTATAGAAATCTTATATTTTTCAGAAGGGTTTGCCCCGATCCATTTCCTGGGACTGTGACACGGTCAATAAACATAGTGTAAGGCATAGCACAGCAATATAGCATAAATAGAATATAATAGACTATGAAATATAATATGGAATAGTGTAGTGTAGTGTATAACAAATATATTAACAGATGTAGCAAGGTATAAATCAGTCCAGCAGAGAGACAACAGAGAGGGAGAAGTGAGGTAAGTGTCTCGAGTGAACCAGACTGTGGAAAAAGTAGATCTGAGTGTTGTGTGGTGTTATAGACTGTGGTCTCCACTGCTGCTGTACAGTCTGATGGCAGCAGGTACAAATGAGCACCTGAAACTCCATTTTGCAC
>NTHP01000175.1:789738-815138 GCA_003416845.1 Oplegnathus fasciatus | reverse complement strand
AAATGAGCACCTGAAACTCCATTTTGCACCTGGGTGGGATGATCCGGTGGCTGAATGAGCTGCCCATCTGCTACAGCTCGTCATGGAGAGGATGGGCCTTCCTCATCAGCTTGTTGAGTCTGCTGGCTTCAACAGCTCTGATGCCCCCACCCCAGAACACCACAGCAAAGAATAGTACACTAGCTACTACAGACTGATAGAAGATCCTCAGGAGCCTGTTGCACACACTGAAGGATCTAAGTCTCCTCAGGAAGAACTGTCTGCTCTGTCCTTTCCTGAGTGCTGCCTTGCTTCTCCTGGTGTGAGAGGGCTCTGTGAGCCAGGAAGATGATGGCATCCTTCACTTCGATGTTTGGTTGGTAAGCAAATTGCAGCGGGTCCAGGAAATTAGTTAACAGGGTCCTCAGATGGTGCAGGACCAGCCTCTCAAATGTCTTCATGATGTGATGCCACAGCCTGTTAATACTACTGCTGTCTGGCAAGAGATACAGAAGTATCTGCTGCCGTACCACCAGGCTCCAGAACAGCTTCTCTCCTCAGACTGATAGACTCAAATCAGCTTCCATGTTTTTCTTGTGTAGCATAAAGGGACAACTTGCATTTCGCTGTGCAACCCTGTGTTGTAGAATGAGCAATAAATGAACCCTAAACCTTGTTATTAATCTAACCTTGACACACACACACGGAGTCATATAATTGCAGGGTGATCTGAACAGCTACATCAGACAGTGATCCTTCCCCAGGACATTTGGTTCTCAGAGTCCCGCTTCTTCTTCTTCAGGCTTCCACTATGTATTTCCTGTCCAAGGTGTTTGTTGTGGCTCTGCTGCTGAGCCTGGCTGCAGCCACTCCAGTTCCTGAGCAGTGTGTCCATCTGAACTAAACCCTCTGCTGAGGAGCTGCACATAGTACGCTGCTTTCATATATATTCTATTTGCTACATGTATTTTATTTTGTATTCATGTGGCTCAGAACAGATTGTCTGTTTTTTGTTCAAGAACGTTATATGGACATACTGTAGTCTACTGTGATATCTGTATTTGTTGCACTGAGGAAACACTATTTCATTCCCCTGTATAATGAATACTGTGTATGGAGAAAATTACAATAACTTCTACCTTGTGCCTTGTAGCATGCAATCCCTAATGTGGAGAGTTGTCCAACAGCAAAATGTGCCCAGTTCAGCTTGTTTGGACTTCCATTTTATCTGCTGGATGGCATCGCAAAATATAGCCTACTAGAGCACTTGGTTCGTTTTGCAAATCCACTTCTGGGCAATTTCCCCACTACTGATAAAGTATTCTATCTACCTTCTATGGGAAGCATCCAGGACTGTCTCCCATGCAGTAGATTAAAAAAAATGATCCAGAGTCAACATGGCAATTGATGGTTCTGGATCAACACTAGCACTGCAATCTTGCAAAACAATTGTTTTGAACTCGCTAACCCTGCAGTAGCTCATATAGCTACAGCTCTAGGTCGGTACTAGACTATAAAGATGAAATATTAATGAGTTAAAGACATGCAGTTAAGGATTTTGTTCAGTTTTACTGAGGATTTTGTTCAATTGCACAAAGGAATTGTGAAAGAAGCACAGGAGCAGCACACTGATGATGTCAGAGGGCTGTGATTGTACAAAAGTACAAAAAGAATCAGAATCAGCTTTATTGGCCAGGTATGTGTACACATACAAGGGATCTGACTCCAGTTTTAGTTGCTGTCAATGTACATACACAGAAATAGACACACATACAGCTTAAAACAAGGACAACAAGCTTGACAAGGTAAACATGAACATTAACAAGAAGACTGAATCAAAAGGAAAGACTTATTTAACGATGCCAAAATGTATACATAAAGGTCCGTGTCCTTGGTGGAAACAATGGAATACTGTCATATTTTCTGTGGCTGCACAGGGTTGTCTTGGTTTGGGATTGTAAAGAAAGCCTCTGCTATTGGTTGCAAAGTTTTCAGTACTTCAAATAGAGAATGGATACAGACAAAAGTGATTTAAATAAATAATGGAATGAAACAAAATGGTAATTCAGTCTGTTTATCAGGATTGGTAAGTGTAGGATCCAGGGTTTTTGGAGCCTGACCCACTTTGGTGCAAAAAGTCAGGATATCGCTGGAGCACCTCTTTAATGTCATGATGGCAAGAAAAAAAGATTTATAAAGAGGATGTCAGTGAAGATGTGAGGAATTACATAGTTCAACTACATTAGGAGCATTTCAATGATGGGCATTTTCTCATTGAGGACAGGCTAAAATATGAACAGGTTTCTTCTTCCACACTATGCAAATATTGATTAATGGCGTTTCAGTTAGTTTATAAATGTAGAATAACACTGAAATAATAACAGTGAAATAATGACAGTGAAAACCCGTTTGAACAATGTATTTGATCTTCAGTGTATTAAAATCCCAGTTTCCATGTGTCAGTTTTTACAAAGATTGAACCACTTCTCTTCTTTAACCAGCAGGTGTCGCTGTTGTATAAGAAGTATTCCACCCTGCTTTCTGCCTGGCAGGCACTCTTAGAAAGGAACAGTCAGTTTAGAACAATAACTCCAGTCCACAGACAGGCAGTAAGACAGACATGTGGCAACCTCAATTAATTTACGGTTACTATATTTTGACAGTCTATAATGTACCCGTATCAGAACATGGTGTTAACAGTATAGCATAGCATATTGAACATGAAGATGTATCATTAACATGCTTTATTGACAAGAACACAGCATGTCCGTAAGGGCGGTACGTTCTAGTATGATCTGTCTTCTGAGCTGAAGGTTAGCCTGTGAAATAACCACCTGAAAGCAGGTCTTCATGTGGTAGTTAGCAAACGCGAAGTCAAGTGAATCATATTGTGAAGGCTGAGGTGAGCAGTAACGTTATTTACCACCTGAGAGTTTCTTTTAATGAAGCTCGACTTTACAGTCTTTCCCACGGGACAGTGAATGCCACACAGCTTGTATCTCGCGAGAAGAGACTTCCTTGGACAACAGTGTCCGTGTGCTCAGCGCTGAGGACAGTGTGTGTTAAAGGCTCTGCGTGTGTTTATGATAACCAGAACTCTTCTCTGAAGCGTGAGTCTGAATCGTTTTCACTGACGTCACACGGCGGCAGCAGGAGCTCGTGCGGGAGCCGCTGCTGTACGAGGCTTCCCCTGCGGATCGTCCAGCCTGCCCCGGTCTGATATGGCGGAGAGCGGCTCGTCGCTTGAATTCTCCGGCTCTCTGACGAGCTCGACTCTTCCGCCGCCGAGGACCCGCATCTTCAAAATCATCGTGATCGGGGACTCGGGTGTCGGGAAAACCTGCCTCACCTACCGCTTCTGTGCCGGGAAGTTCCCCGAGAAGACCGAGGCCACGATCGGGGTGGACTTCAGGGAGAGGCTGGTCGAGATAGACGACGAGAAAATCAAGGTGTGCACTGCAGACACACGTCACTGTTAAGACACCCTCTGTAAATATGACACAAGGTGCCCTTCCGGTGCCTCCGGGTCTCTGGTCTGTTGTGATGTGAAGAACTCAAGCTGTGTCTCATCCAGGGCCCGCGTCCTTCGAAGGATCCGGTCCCTGACTGAGACACAGCTATAGCCATGCAAAGAAACAGACCGTAGAAGAAGAGCAGGGATACAGGTAACGTGTCACTTGGAGATAAATCTTGTAAAGCAGGCTCTTAGTTGAACCTTTGTAGTCTGAGAGGACCCTGATGACATCACCTGGGGTGTTTTCCTCCAGCGCCACAGAGACCTCATAAAACCATTTTCACATGCTGTGTAGTCAGGGGGATCACCCATGAAGGCCACATTGCTGTAACCAACCAAACCTGCAAAACGCACTGGACAACCCCAAATATGAATAATAAATTCATCTTTGCAGGCTGGAATCTCTCACATGTAGTCTGTGGCATTGAGCATTGGTGTATAACATGATGATATATAGTGCATCCTATAATAGTATCGACATCATCATTTCAACTACCAACACTTTCTGATTACTTTCTGATGAACACTGAGCAGCTCTGCACATACTAATACTATCATTTTGTATATATATATATATATATATATATATATATATATATTTATATAATATCTGAGGAACTACTTTATGTAATTCGATGCCATTGTCATTCTGACTGTTTGGTTGAAAGTAGCCTACTGCAATGTATCGACAGGAATGTGATTATCCAGTCAGGGAAAATCCCACTTGGGGTTAAAATTAAAAGTGCTACCTTTAAAGTATTATTATATATTATTATTATTATAATTATTATTATTATTGGGTCATTCCAGGCCAACTCACCCAGAATTCAGAACTTTTCCCAGTTCATGTCCTGGGTTTTCTTGAAAGGATTCATGTGAAAACTTCTATTAAATTCATGGGACTCTGCAACATCCTCCAGCTCTACTCCAAATACTGTTTTAGTTATGAATTTTTGAGTTTCATCATTTTATTGTTTTTGCCATTCTTTCTATGTGTATGTACTGCTTATTTTTCACTGGATTGTGTTGAAATCATGTATGTTGTAAGTAGATAATATTGATCTATAGAGTGTATTTAAGCAAAATCAAACAACCAGAGTGATATTACTTTACTGTAACTAGCTGGCCACTAGCTTCAACATTAAGCCAGGATATTATTGATTTTGGTTTAGAGTTTAACATTGTGTACAGACAGCGCCGGGCGGCGCTCTGCACACAAGAATGGTGAAAACTAGTTGACAGTCTGTCTCGGTCTGATTCATGAGTGCAGTTAGGTAGGACTGAACCATTCAATGTTTGTACTGAGGGGTGTGATATGGCAGGCTACCTGGATGATTTTTAGCAAAAAGGAATGGACAAACACAACATAATTTTATTTCTGACATTCCAAGAGGCTAAAATATTATATTAGCAAGATTTAAGGAAATGAGTTTACTAAAACGAAATGAATCAGCTGGCTACACTGGCTGTTAAGCCTAACCTTTGAACACCATTCAGCAGAGAGATCCTCTGAAAAGGACCTCTTTTTGCATTTTTAGCCTTTGGTTAAATTTCAGGAATGCTTTACAGTTCCATAAACAATTGTGGAATTTTATTTAAATTTCCACATTTTTGAACAGAGTTTGGTGTGAAGTTTCTATAGTTATTCTATATTTTTCTTATTGTCAATAAATCCCATGAAAAAGACCAAAGTCAACGACATGTTGTCACCCAGTGCAACAGTGTGGCTCTTTGATGTGTTTTTAGACAACAATGGAGCTCTATGGCACAGAGGAGGAAGATGTATCCGGCTGTGATACACACACACACACACACAGTACTTGTTAGTAGAATGAATTAATTGTTAGTTTTGGTCTTCTAAAGGGATTGATCCATTTCCACACTGTCTCCCTACAGATCCAGCTGTGGGACACTGCAGGTCAGGAGCGCTTCAGGAAGTCCATGGTGCAGCACTACTACCGCAATGTGCACGCTGTTGTCTTTGTCTACGACGTTACCAATGCTGCCAGTTTCCGCAGCCTCCCAGCCTGGATTGAGGAGTGCAAGCAGCATGCTCTGGGCTCAGAGGTGCCCAGAATCCTTGTTGGAAACAAGTGTGACCTCCAAGACTCCATCCAAGTGGGCACAGACGTGGCGCAACAGTTCGCAGACGCCCATTCCATGCCCCTGTTTGAGACCTCAGCAAAGAACCCAAACAGCCAGGGAGATGGAAACTGTGGTGGGGGAAACAGTGACCACGTTGAGGCTATTTTTATGACGGTGGCCCACAAGCTGAAGTCTCAGAAGCCTCTGGTATTGAGCCAGCCGCCCGGAGGATCAGGGGGTAGCATCAACCTGAGCAGGGGGAGGGATGACGGGGCAGACGGGGCTAGGAGCTGGGGCTGCAGCAGCTGCTGAGGGAGAAAGGTGGAGGGAAAGAGGGAGACAACTTCAGCCTGAGGCTGCACAAGATTGAAGAGACTGAAGATGGAAGGAGCTGAGGAAAGAGTGGAGGTCTAGAAAGAAAGAATGGCTTCATAATCAGCACAACACGTAAATGAATGTCTCCATTAGAAGAGGATACCTTTGTTCCAATGCTTGTGCTTAACTTTATAAATAACTTTAAATAGTTTTGGGGTAGTATTTATGGTATGATCGTTGTTTTGAAATGCCTGAACAAGGGGCCAAAAATCAGATTCTAAATCAGTTCTTCTCCTTCCATAATAATTGTAGTCCCGAGCCTGCACCGCTGAAGCTTTAATTCACTGTGCTCTGTGGCAACAGAAAACATGGAGACGTAATGGCATTAATAATAATGATTTTTTTTACAGAACAGCTTTACTATGACTTGATGGGAGAGCAGAATTTCGAATTTTGAAGCCCTCTTGATGAGTAGAAAACACTATGAGCATTTTGTTAAGACTAGTTCAGGTCCCTTTAAGACTGTGTATGATTTTACGTAATGTTTTACATAAGGAGACTACAAGGTGAATCAGTGCATCCCCAGGCAGCGCAGCCTATCAGTATAATGGATTCAACACACACACCGCCAGATCCAAGACTCCATGGGATGTTACTGTTAATGACTGTTTGATTGGTTTCTCCAGCATAAATCACTGCAAAAGCTTAAAGCGCCTATAATCAATACTCTTATAATAACAGTGTGACAGTGTGAAAGGTTTCGCCCGTAGTGATGAACCTGCAATGAATTATCAGCTGCAGCTCCTCTCGGCTTTACAGAGCGTTATAGTTTCAGCTCCTTGTTTATCTGTCCGCCCACAACTTTACCGTTCTGGTTCACTCTCAGAGCGTCGTTTTCAGAGAAAAAAGCCTCAGTACACTACCTGCTGAGCAGCAAACAGCAGACAGACACAGTTAAAGAGCAGCTGGTGAATGAATGACATTGTTGCTACATCACTGCTGTTATGAGACAGGAGTCTCTGGTGCCACTGTGTCTTTTGAATAGACTGTGTGCTTGCTCACTGACTGTTAGCTGATGGTTAGCAAACGGTATTTTCCCTCTTCAATAACACTTCATTGAACAAAATAGTGTGCAATGGTGAATAAAATAAAGAGACGCTTTGAAAGCTGTGACTAGCCCCGCTGACTGCTGTGTTAGCAGTTAGCACGCCAGCTACAGTAGTTAAAGGTATAACGAGTAGGATTTTCCTAAAAAACAATGTATAGACTCATACGAAAATAATCCCTCTCAATCATCACTTATGACCCACTAGAAGTGTGTGGTGGTGTCTGTATCTGCAGAGACCCTGCCCTCTGCCTGGACTTTCTTATTTTGCTGTGTTCGTGACGTTTCTGGGCGTCAACCTTTGGGTGGTGGTGGTAGCCCCCAGCCAATAACAGCGCAGGGTGTGAGGTGCGGGAACGAAGCGACCAGTTGCCAAGCACGTGGGACCACCAGAACCGCATGCGCTTTGAGCCGGGGAGGAGGGGCCAACTTTGAATGTTGCAACCGACAAATCCTACTTGTTATACCTTTAACCAACTAGTCGATGTTTTATTCACAGCTTGTTTCTGCTGCCCCAAGGTGGCCAAAAAAATCAGCTCTCACAGGTTTAAATGAAGACACCTGTTTTTGAGGGACGGTACCTTTGTTTGGCTCCGTTTGTTAGCATTCAGCATTCAGCACCAGAGCTAACACTGCATACTGGCAGCATGTGATGTCACTTGACAGTTCAGGTGAATCCTTTAAATCACATCTGTCAGACAGACCTGCTATACAGTATGAACCTGTTGCATATTCTTGCACTCAGAGATGAGGGGATGTAACCAGGAATAGTCTATGAACTTGATGCTAAAGGATGCAAAGGGAACCTGTAAGGAATTTGGAAATGGAACATGGAGAGAATTGTCTTTGTTAGCTGTATTTGCCCGTTCCCTCTTCTGTATATGAAAGGCTGCAAAATAGTCTGGTTGGTAAACAAGTGTACTGTGTAATACACATACCTCTCAGCGTGTAAGGCTTTGTAGTGTGCACATGGATGCCTATACCTACTGCGTATCCTGTATGTAAGCTTGTGATACAGTATTCAGCATGTCTCGCAAATCCCATTGTATGATAAAAGCTGACATAGTTTCATTCTTCATAAGCCTTGATGCACCATAGGCTGGTGTCCATAACATGTTAGTTTGCAGCTTTGTATCTTTGGATGTTTGTTGTGGCCACAGCTGGTCCTGTGGTTACACCGCACATTAGTGTCTTCTTGAAGGATCTGGACTATGAATCAAACCAAAAGGCCTTCTCTCAGGACTCACTGTTCAGAGGCTGCTAAGCTGCATCTCTGTGGCTTGTCAGCAATGTGACAACGGTTGAAGACATGTGGGTGTTTCACTGTTTTAGATTTGGTTGCTGCTTTGCTGCCTCTGTTCTTTAAGTGTCCTTTGTTTTTGAGAAAATCCCCCCAAAACCGCCTCCATGCTGGATCTTACTATAATTTCATTTGCCTTAATTTTCCTCACTACAGACGTGAACAGTGCTACTGTATCTCTCATTGCAAATGCCCAGGAAGAAAAAGCTCAGTAACAGAATGGTATTATTTCACAAAGTGATTAATGGATGAAACTACTGGGGACAAGAGAAAAAGTTGCAATGGTTTTGTCATGTGTAACCTTGCAATAAACTACCCTGAACATTTCAAAATGTGGAGTCATCTCTCTTCAGAAAAGCACTTGATGAAATAGCTCAAACAGCTCAGTCAGGTTTTAATTATTAAATACACATAAAACATCTTACAATTTATAGAGAACACAACTCACTTTCACACAGCATACAGGGAACTAGGCATTTCAGTCTATTCAACTTTGGCTACAGAAATCTTTGGTCAAAGAGCAAATCAAGACACTGCCACAGTCTAATCAGGAGCACAAACCACTCATATCTCTCGAAAAAATCTCTTTACAATGTTCCACACACAACTTTAAGGAAACAGAATCCATAATCCTCCTCCTCTGTGGAGTGGAGAAATCAAACAGGAATGTGTAGGTGCAGTGTCAGGTCAGTCTGCTGTAAGGAGGCAGCTTGGAGGGACCCTCCTCTTCCTCAGTGGTCCCCGGGTCAGTGGACTGAGCTGGAGAGTTGAAGAGCCTGTCATCGCCACCTGCTGGACACAGAGAAGAACTACATGGCAGGACTGCTGAGGGCAAAGCTACAAACAGTAACATCAGCAGCAACTGTGGGCAAGGATTAGTTTAAAGACAGCATTTAACACTAGTTCTTACCTTGCCAAGTACAAACCATCTCAGTGTCCCCAGGGTCACACTGAGGAACCAGTGTCTCCTGCAACACACACACACACACACCAAAACATAATATCACAAAAAAGATGATATAATTTTTGTCTACAAAATGTCAATTTTTAGGGAGAAAAAGGCCTCGTTTCTCAAAATAATCAAGATTTGCTCGGTCAAGTGGAAGCAAAACATTGAAAACCACCAAAGTGGAGTTTCTTATCTGACAACAATGTTACAATATTCCACAGCATGTCGTGAGTAGAAGTATCACAGAAGAGAGTACACTGCTTCTTATTAGATCCACCACCATCCTCCACCTGTTACCCAAGATAGTATTTTTTGCCAAATTCATCGATTAGTCCTCATACGCAAGCCTTTTCTCTCATAACATTAAAAGTGAAACATACTGTTTCGAAATAATAACAATGAAGCATAAATCTAACCTCTGTCCAAGCGTATTTTTGAAATAAAAATGTAAAGTATCTGAACAGGGTTATGTTAGAAAGAAATTATGTCTGATCTTATGTTTTTCACGATCATACTTTTAATACCAGGGCAAGTAGCTCTACACTGTCGTACAACATCATTATTGTCTTTTATTTCTTTAGTTCTTCTTCTACATGGATCATCAGCCGGTGAGGATGATAACATGTATGTAGCCATCATGTGCTTATTAAAGACCCTTTCAGAGAGTTGAAGTTTTAAAATGAGTCAGCTGATGCTAGCATAATTAGCTAGCTAGTTACAGCTGATACAAGCCGCCAGCAGCAGTTGACATTTCAGCCCATAAAATTGATGGCTGCCCGCTAGAAATGAGAAGCTGCTTTTGTCTATGTCTGTCTGAAATCAAGGACCCATTGTGTCATTGTGACTGTGGAAACTGCATATGTGCCGTGCCAGAACAAAAAGCAGGCGTAGCAACAGTAACTAAGAGATCAATACAGTACATTAAAACTGGAACATTTTAGATTGTTTTTGCTCATTTTAAAGCCATTTGTGGCGAATGTGTTCTTTCCTACCAATCCAGTTCTGGCATCATAGCATCTACAGCAGGGGAGACTACGGCAGCCCACATAGGCGATGACAGAGGAGAGAGCCAGGCTGATGATGCATGTCAGCAGTATGGTGGCATTGGCCCCCTTCACCATCCGATGAAGCACAAACGTCTGAGAGAGAGAGAGAGAGAGAGAGAGAGAGAGAGACAAAGAATGTATAAAACCAAGTAGATACAGCAGTGATGTTGTTGTTAATGCACTTCCCAGAGATCACAGTGTGGCCTTTAAAACAAATCCCACCTGGGTTGTCCCCAGACGTATATACATGTACTTCTCTGTATGTGGTTGGCTCTGCAAGATTTGTCTTCAAGATACTCTGTCATGGACCAAAGGGTTCAATTAATTGTCATTTTACAACAACCGAGTACGCAGGGGTAGGCCCCGTCAATGTCTAATACTCTTTCCTGGGTATTTTACTGCTTTGCATTAGTTGTGTACTCCATGATCTGTGTAATGTATCCAAGCTCTGATATCTCTGTATAATGGTTTTCCATGTAATGTGTATGTCTACATGCCACACTGTTTTTTCTATCCCATAGGGTCTATGATCTGCTCGTATCTATCTTTGCTGTCATGTGTGTTTTGTGTTACATTCTGTTCTCAAAAATTCAATAAAATATTAAAATATTGTTTAAAAAAAAAAAAAGCATCCTGACTGGAAACAGTCCAAATTGGCATGGTTTGTGCATGGCCCAGGACAGGAGGGCAGATCATAGACCCTATGGGATAGAAAAAACAGTGTGGCATGTAGACATACACATTACATGGAAAAACATTATACAGAGATATCAGAGCTTGGATACATTACACAGATCATGGAGTACACAACTAGTGCAAAGCAGTAAAATACCCAGGAAAGAGTATTACATTCACGGGGCCTACCCCTGCGTACTCGGTCTGCTGTGTAATTTGGGAGGTAGTTTAGAAAAGGTGCCCACAGCTTATCAAAAACCATCTCATTCCCCTTCAAGACTGAGCTCAAACGCTCCATCGGCAAAAACTTTAAAGATTTCTCCATACCACTGGTTAACAGTAGGAGGTCTGGGCTTAATCCAATGAAATGAAATGAAATGAATGTTCCTGCTAATAAGAGAAGCTTGTTCAAAGGTTTTTGCTGGACACTTGTCAAATAGAGTCCTTTGCCTGAAAGATTCAGCAGAAACAAACCAGGATTTGTTTGTATTTCCTTTTGAAAAATAGAGTTAAGTTCCTGTGAGACTTTTTCTCAGAAATTAAATATCAGAGGGCAGTGCCAAACGCAGTGTATGTAAGACCCTACCTCTTTCTTGCACTTGACGCAGAGGGGAGGAGTCCCGGGTATTAAGGGATTGGAAATTTATTGCGGCTAAGCTGTAACAAAAATTAGTCAATAGCAGAGGCTCTTGGCTGAGTTTCAGGCTGAGTCATGAAATTATGACATATCTCCCTTTGGAATCTTTTATGCATTTTTCTAATATAAAAGGCAGCCTTTTATATAGCAAGATCGCCACCCCTCTGCGTTTGGAATTAAAAGAACAGCAATCTACTGCTCGTGATGACTGAAAACAGGCAGAAACAAATAGTGCTGTCATGCGACAAAAAAAAGTTGTCCCCAAATGACAACCAAACAAGAACCAAAACTCCACCCCGAAGAGACGTGACACCAAAGGAGGTCATCACTATGGAGGGAGAGGGGAAAAAAAGAACCAGGAATGAAAATTCTCCCAAGAACTCCCACTCCTGTCCCTGAGAGTGTCCAACCTGATTGCACCTAGGTTGAGTCGTACATGGCACCTTTAAATTACATAAACAAAATGAAACAGAAGGGCGTAGCCCAAGGTGATAGCAGCCCAGGCCACTACACCTCTGTCGGACTCACTACGCTCTTTGAAACAGAACAGCCAGAACATAAAACCGGCAGTTCAAACTTTTTTGTGTCATTTGTTTGTATAGCTCCTGGTGGATGAAAATGCGGGATCCCCGTGCTCCAGGTTTTTCATTTTTCTTGCAGCCGACAGAATCCTCAGCTTATCTTGGGAGTTGTGGAGCTTGATGATCACCAGGCGGGAACGATCACTCTTCGGCTTGGAGATCCGATGAGCCCGGTCCAGCTTGATGCAGGGGAAAAAACGAACGTCGGTGGCAGCCAGGACTCGAAGAATTGGATTGGATGATCACCCTCCGTACCTTCAGATTCTGAATTCTTGTGTTGTTCCATCTGCTTCGATTCTCTGCGTCGACTGCTGAGCCATGGCCGCCTGCTGAGCCATGGCCGCCAGCTTACTCTCCCATCTCGCGGCGACCTGATCCTCCACTGTGGAAACCCACTGTTCTGGTTCAGTGATCCGTTCGGACTGACCCGTCAGGCTGCTGGCAGTTTTCTCCAAGGCGTTGGTGAGTTTAGACAGTTTCTGCTCCATGGCTTCGCTAATACTTCTTGCACCAACTTGGACATATCCATAGCACTTACTTCCTTTATGTTTGTGTCTGCCAGTGGTGGCAACGCCATTTTGAGTCACGGAGTGTGGTCCGAGATCTTCGGCTGAGTTTGCCTTCGTTTTGCGGATTTTTCTCTCCAAGACTGTCCGCTGGATTTTGTTGCCATGTTATAATGTCGTGAGTGTAACTTCAGGGTGGAAAACACCACTTTAAGCTGATAACAGTAGGACAGGAGCGGAAGACATAACCTTCAGCTAGCCATCGTCACGTGACCACTGCCAGGATGCTTTCTATTGCTTCTCTGTAAAAGTTGACGAGAACCTGGCACGGGAAGTGTTGGTCAAAAGGCAAAATCTATCATATTATTCTATATGAAAGAGGAGTCACAAAAATGATTAAGACTCATCCTCTGTATATCATTATACCACTTGTACCAGAAAGTGTCGGACTGACTGAGCATGACATCCCCGGGCCTCACTACTAGTGGTGCAAACACTGGCAACAACTACTGTAGTTACTGGTCTGACGCCTGGATTCCACAGGGCATGGCTGCGTTGTGTTTTGGCTGCGCCGCGGTTTTGTTCCGTAATCCGTACGGCTTCATACCCCACCGGGAGCATTTCAGAAGCGGAGCGTTTTGCCTGCTATATGTTGTTGACTTGCTCAGATTTTGTTGATTTGGTCATTTACCCTTGATTTTTGTGCTTCTTCTGGCCTTCTGACCAGTTACGTCGTAATGTTGATGTCGTGATGTGATATATGATCCGGAGGCTGCACAGGGTGTTTTATTTGCTACAATGTTATCACTTTATTACTTCTCTTATTGTTTGAATGTGTACGTTTGTATTCTTAACTATAACAGAAGTTTGCTATCGTTTATAAACAAATGTCATAAGCTGTATGTATATTAAAATCACATATTAATATCCAAACAACCATAAATAACCATTAGAGATAAACGTGATATTTGGTCTCGTTGTAATCACCTGAGCACCAGAACCCCAGATCTTTACTCATTGTAGTCATTTAGTAAAAAGGTACGTAATTATGTAAAACCCAAAGGCATGTGACCTCTGACCTCCAGTGGCCTGAAGGAGGTGGAACTTTGACACTTCCCCTGAAGGTTGAGCACATCCAGGGATTGGTCAGACGCTTCTCTGAATTTCCTTACAAAATTTTCCATAAAAAAGACTGTCACTGGAATGCAGTGGCGGACTTCCTTTGTTATCGGTGTGAGGATCCCATTCCGTCTTTGTGTTAACAACCAACTTCAACCACTGAATCTTCACCCCCACCCCCTGTGCCTGATGTCGACACACAAACTCAGCGGCTACCAGTTCACGGACATGCAAATAGCACTCTTCTTTTCTACTAACTGGGTGAATTCAGTTGGCTTCCCCAAACGTGATTCGAAATTTATCACCGCTTTTACAAGCTGCTTCCAGTGACGGTCACTAACTTTATTATCTGTATTTGGTTCACTGATTTGTCTGCTGCATACTTCCTCTGCCAAACCAGTTCTATAACCTATTCATCTATTTTTTTCACTGTAGTGTCATCGTATGTTTAGTTAGAGTTTTATTGTGTCATTTGTGGGTCAGTCTTTGTTAGTAATGGTAGTAATAAATGTTTTATATATAAAGTCGTTGCCCTTGTTGGTAATTTTCCATACCGATAATAACATGAAGTTAATCACTGCGTAGGGTTATGAAAACGGGTATCACCCAAAGGAAATCTTTTGTGGTAGTGCATCTACACGTGTGTGTGTGTGTGGTGGTGGTGCTTACCACTTCAGGACTGTCATGGTGGTGGAAGACCTCTTCATCCTCTTCCCCGTAGGTGAGTGTCAGACAGGAGTAGCCTGATACAAACACTGCAGCCACACAGGAGAGTCCTGCTGCTACCACCATCACACTCACCTGCAGGAACAGAAAGACAAGTTAGGCAAAGGAAAACACTCTGTATGTGTGTGTAAGAGAGAAATAGTAATAATAATGTATTTTCTCACTAACTGATACTTCATTTAATTCCTTAATATTCTATTCCATATACTGTAACAAATCCAATTAGAACATTTTAGGGTTATTTCACAAATATTATATAAAGATGAGCCATGCCTTCCAAGTCTTGAGTCCAAGTCTTGCTGTTGTAATAAACTATGATAGTGGAGAGCAAATATTATACAAAAATGTTGAATGTTTTTATTTGGAACTCATGTCTAAAAAGCCAGGCCAATGTTCAAGGGTACAAGGGTTCACTTATTTATCATTATACAACAAAAGGTTGTACAACGAAGTTGACGTTGTACTTCCTTTATGCTACACACACAAAAAACAATTAATTATGTTGAAGTGCGGAGGATGAGTTGAGGAGTCTTACAGCCTGAGGAAAGAAGCTGCTCTGGAGAGATTTGATTTTTTGGTGGTGGTGTCAGAGAGGAGGATGCTACACAAACTGCAGAGCATCATGGACAATGACTCTCACCCTTTGCACGACGTGCTGGTCACACACAGGAGCACCTTCAGCAACAGACTGTTACCACCATGATGCACCACAGAACGACACAGGAAATCCTTTCTTACTGTGGCCATCAAACTTTACAACTCATCTGGCAGAGAGATGGACAGCTGAGGTGGCTCCAGCCTCCATTTCAGCTCTGTTCTGTTCTGCTCACTTTAAACCTGATCTTTCTCTGGATTACTGTCTCCCCGTGGATTACTACCATTTATCAATCTCTGACTCATGGACACCACGGGTCTAATGTGCAATATCATGTACTTAATCATTAAACTTGAAAGGAACCATATACACTTATCTGTACTTTCAGTTTTGATATTGTACATTGCTATATGCCATTACTCTCACATATCTATGATCCTTACAGTGATCCTGCTATATTTTTGACATTTTAATTTTTTATATATTTTTGACATTTTATAAATATGGACCTGCATCTTACCATTCACCAGTTGTTATTTATGTGTTATCACCATAGTTAACCACTTTACATCTCGATGTTGTGGTGTTTTGTGTATTTTGGATTGCTTTACTGTTACCACCGTTACATTAATGTAACAGCCCATCAATGTATGGCCCATACCTTTAACTACTTACTCCTGGCACTGTTTAGATATTTTTGCGTAGATATTTTTGGAATTGCACCTTACTGTTAACCACTTAACCAGTCAATACTTATATTTATGACACCTACTTTTAACCTGTCACATTTCTGACATTGTGTACATTTGTTTTTGCACCTTACTGATAATCTTTATACTTTATTTTGTTATTTGTTTATATTTGCACTCTGTATATTCGCACTCTTCTTTGTATTGCAACTGCTGCACAACAATTTCCCTCAGGATGAATAAAGTAACATCTTATCTTATTCACTCTCGTCAGGGTTTTTCTTACATCCACTGTGGATACTGACAGTGGCCGGTTCTCTGGAGGTGGAGTAGACTTGACAGCTGACTCTTTGTTGAGGAGATAAAAGTGAGCATAATTGGTGCTAAGCTCATCTGTTAACGTGGCCTCACACATCATTGGGGCGCTCCTGCTTTTGTAGCCTGTGATGGTCTGGATCACCAGCCACATACAGAATTTTTGGTGTTGTTGGTGTTGAGGTCTCTCTCCAGTCTCAACTTTGCCTCCTTGATGCCAGCTTTCTGTCTCGCTCTGGTGGTGTTGTATGCTTCCTTGTCACCTGACTGAAGGGCAGCTTTTTTGGCTCTGGGTAGGGCCGTCACGTCATTCATCCAGGCTTTCTGGTTGGGGAATGATTTTATTGTCTTTGTGATCACCAAATCATCAACACATTTGCTGATGTATGATGTCACTGTTGATGTATTTCCTCAAGAGTGATGTGGTTCTCCTGGGTGGCGGCATCTCTGAATATGTGCCGGTCTATGCACTCAACAGTCCTGCGGAGCTGCTGGAGCTTCATCTGTCCACACCTTAATGCTTTTTTCTGATGGTTTGACCCTTTTAATCAGCTGGCAGTAAGTAGGCAGGAGAAGCAGGGAAATATGGTCTGAAAGATGAGGGAGGGCTTTGTAGCTGCCAGGAATGTTCGTGTAAACATGATCCAGGGTATTGTTTCCCCTGGTAGGGTGTGGACATGCTGGTGGAATTTAGGTAAAACAGATCTGAGGTCTGTTTAATTAAAATCACCAGCTACAATAAAAATACTGTCCGGCTGTTTTGTCATGTGACTGCTGTAGGGATGAAACAGTTTTCACACTAAACCACAGTAAAATTCCCAACGGTTAGTATTACCATTTCAAATCTTAATCAAACCGTGTTTGATTACCGCACTTTGAAAAACTCACGGTAAATACTGTCCAGCATCAACCAGATGCAGGCGTGCAGCCGCAGCATGCAGCTGCAGCATGCAGCATGGGTTTGTTATGTGTCAATAAAAACATGGAGGAAGGCAATGACATCATTTTTCAGTCTTCTAAGAGGACTAAGTCTGAAGTGTGGTCATATTTTGTTTTTGTTTTTGTCCCTGCCACTAGAAGACTACTTTGTGGCGAGGAGAACAGGCAGCAGCTCCGGAGACGAACCTTCAGTTAGCAGCTGTAGAAAACTCGAATTCAGCCAGCGCCAAGTTGATTTTTCAACTGTAAAATGTCCCATTCAGTATGAATTTCGGTTACAATTCTATAAAAAAACAACAACAAACAAATCTAAGGGATCCACATCAACATTGTTAAGAAAAATTACTATTGACCAATATATCTTTATCAGATTTTCAAAACTCCCAAATATCGATATCAGCCTCAAAAATCCAGCATTGGCCGGGCTATAGTTTAGAATTCTCTGTTTCCTCCAAATATAGCCTTGGACTCCATGGTTGGGGTTAGGGCTTAGGTTACGATTTGGTGTCACAGAGATGACTTGTTGGGGATATGGCTACGGTTAGGTTTAGGTTAAGGTGGGGTGAAACGGGCTTAGACATGACACCCCTGCCCCTGAATGTGTCTGTGCACACCACTGCTGAGATCCAGCAGAACGCTGCCATGTTTAGTGTTTTGGGAATTTATGCTTCTGTTCCCATAAGGAAGTTTTAAGTAGGTGATCAAAATGCTATAAAAAGGATTAAACAGTGTTCTATGATATTATTAATTCAGTGTATCACCTACTACCTAAGTCTCTGTATCAACAGTGTTCATCGGAAAACCAAAAATAAATGACTAAGGAAAGTAATCCCAAAGGATGCCTTGAGCAAAAATGCGCACATACAGAAGAGTCAAGAAACCATCACACTTACCAGTATTGAGTTTTTCCTTTGGGAGGCAAACAGCGCCAGAACACCTGGAGAGGCCATGATCTGGAGGGAAGTGAGAGGGACCTGAATGAAATGACACAGAAGCAGCAGGCAGGAAATAGAGCCTTGCAAGCAACTTAAACAGGTTGTTAATACTAGAAAAAAAAAGCCCTAATGTGTCCTGTTATCTCTAACATCAGGTCCACACCAGACTCCATTCAATGTTCAGGAAATTTAGTGTTGCCTTGTCGACAAACCTTTTGGCAGAGCAGGACTGAAAATGTGTTGAATGTGTATTAACTGAATGGATGTATTATATTATTGAATGGATGCCAAAATGAAGATGTTAGCCATTTGTAAAAGTTGTAACGTCATGGTCCAAGACGTACACATGAGGAGGAAACCAACCGACTCCCACCTCAGCCTCATGGGACAACACGGACACTGTCGGTGGTCGTACTAGTCGGTCCATAAGTTTTGAAACTGATTTAACGAACCCGTACTGAACTACTGAAGAGAGTCTCTGATAGAAGATCAGTATCTCACCAGTCCTCCCCACACGGGTGTCCTGGTCGTACTCAGCGGGGTATCCTTGCGGAAATCAGCGTCCATGAATCCACACACCACACAAAGACCCGCACAAGCAATCTGCAGGATGCCGAGGACGAGCACGCTCTTCTGGTTGAAAATGAAGTACCTGTACCGGTCCATGTCCACGTATTAATCCGCTGGAAAGTACCCTGTTACCAGTCCGTATCTGTCCACGGTCAGAGGTGAAGTTTAGCTTGTTGGTGAAACTTAGAAACCCCACAAAACCACACAGAGCCTCAGGCTAACTCTACTACTCTAGTAATAGACTCTAGTCTATCTCTAAAAGTCCCGGTGTTGATAACTAAACCTGAACTCCAGCGGTGAATATCTTCCGGGCTGTAGGCCAGTTTCAGTGTTGGTTCAGCAGGTAGAAAGTTTATCCATTAACCTGGCTGACCAGCAGCAGGTGGAAAGGAGGCGGAGGATTTTGTTGCCCAGAGTTTGGACTCTCAGGCTGCCAAGCCCCGCCCCCTACTCCTGCAGAGGGATTTACAGACGTTTTGAACACAAGATTCTCCAAAATAGTGTTTCCCTTAACCAAATATACGGATTTTAAGTCAGAGTTATACAATTTCTGCTTCAAAACCTGTAGTAGTTCTACATTTGACCAGAATGGGTAACATTACATAGGTCTGCATGAAAGATGTTAATTCCAGATACTTACCTTTGCAACCTGAGCTGTGAACCTAACACTGTCTTTAAAGGGAAAAAAGGGTTATATTTAAAAAACCCTTACATTTAATTGTATTAACAGCTTTATTCTTTTTCATACTCTTTCTTAGCCATCATCGGCTCTTAATGTTGATCGTCAAATCTCAAAATACTTGCAAATCGGTGTAAAAGTACTTTTAGTACAGGTACATTTGTCCAGGAACTCACCTTCAAAAACAAAAATGTAGTTAGTTAAAATTTTGTTTCCCATTTTATTGTCTTTTACAAAAGTCCAATTCATTCAGGTGATTTTTTTTATTTTTTCATCTTCACAGCAACAAGAAATGCTACACTATCTTTATTAGATAAACAGTTGTTTTAGATAGCAGCAATGGCAAAAATAGACAAACTAATTCCATCATATGATAAACGAGGCATGTCCATTGATTTTCTTTATGTTGGACTTTATTTTGTAGGGTATGGACACAGATAATTAGGTTAGAAAAGTGGAAACAAGCTCACTGTCGGCCTCTCCTGTCGTAGTACACCATCCATTATTTTCTACCAGAGTGCTTAAGTTACAAATCACCTCTACAAAGCTCAGGAAATACAGTACTTTACCAATTTCTGATATTATAAATAAATTGGTCACTGTAATATATACTGTATATACTGTAAGCTAAGTGAATAGGCCCATAGAGTTACACTTTTAAAATGTATGGATCAGGCCAGCTGAATTAGTCTGAATGAAGTTTGAGCTAAACAGATAAGATAAATACTGTGTGGTAAAATAGAGGGGCCCTGTTAAGTAAACAGCTGCGTAACACAACTGACATACAGTTAAGTGAAGGACAGTGAAAATTAAGAAAAATGGTAATAGTTGTTCATCATATCCTAAATGTATAAGCACCAACCATGAGCATGTAAATCTTGATCTCCATATATGAGTAATATGTGATGAAGAGGACAGTGGTCAAATCAGACCGAACAGCACCTCCGACATGTCTCCTCTCTAATAACATCTGGTTTCTTGCATAGTTCTTGTGTTGCCTCGATTCATAGTAAATTGCTCAAGCAGTATTTCATTCGAATGCCATATGAAGCACAGTAACTTCTCAAATATCTACAGTGTGGTTTGCAGCTGCAGGGGATATCAGGTGCCATAATGCTGCAGGAGTCTTGTAAGTTGGTAGCACAGGTAGAGGGGGTGTTTTATTGTCCAGAGGAATTCATCTGTATTCTCACTGGCCGGTGGGAGCCGCCTGTCTCAGCTGGAACTCCTCCAGCTCCTGCTTGTACCAATCAGGGGCCTCAGGGCCATTCTTCCCTGTTGGCTCATGATCGTAACCATAAGCAACCGTTAGCTCCTCATCTTTCTGCACAGCCCTCAAGGTTCGGATGCACTTGATAGGCCCAAAACGAGGATGGACAAACCTGCACCAACCAAAAATAAATACTTTCAACCATAATAATTTCACCAGGATTTCCTCATGAGAAAAGTTATGATGCTAGACAATAATTCACAAATATCTTATAACAGCTTTTGCCTTTTAATAAGTATTTTAGCGATGTTGAGGTTTCGTGGTCGACACCTAACTCCTAGGCAACTTTCTTTGGAATCATATAATGGCAATATGACCATATTGTGGTATCATTTTACAAATCTGTTTTCTAAATTAACATTTCCCAGCAAATTATCATTTAAGACCATATAAATTAGTTATTAATATTTTTGTGTTAGATGAGTGAAGATACAGTTGCCATATCACAATATATAGCTTTCAACATATAGAAAAAATGTCTTAGTAACATCCGGATATTAAGTTCATCCATTTCGCTGAGTGGAACATGATACGTTGTTTCATAACTGCACTTCCGAGAACATTATCTTCTATACAAGCCTTTTTCCCCACAGAAGAGCACAAGTGTTTGTTGAGTGCATCTAAAGATTTACCCACTGAGCACACCACTATCTTTTTGGACTTTCATATAAGACGTGTTTTCCTGTAACGATATGAGCTCATACTAGCAGCCACTGAGCTGCAAACATATCAGTGGGGTGTTCATAGTTTACTTGAAGCTTACTTGATGAAGAAATTGTGGGGGACTGAGCTGAGGCAACAGGTCAAATTAAAATCAGAGCAGAAAACAGTAAGGAAATAGAGGTACTACTTACTTACGGTCAGTCTATATTTTGCTGATATGGGAAGGAAAATGACCAAATGTTATGCCCAATTAAATTATGCTTCACTGCTTGCTAGAAACTTCATGTTTGCAATTATTGTGAGGCCAATTATAAAGCAAAATTTTTTTAGTTAAAAGGGAGTTTGTTCTGTCAAGTTTAAAAGCTTAAGAATGAACTTTCAATCTTACAATTTTTAATCTTATTTTGAAAATGTGACTGTCTTCCCCTCGCTGTCCTCGGCTCCTACTGTATCATAAGTACTCACGGGTCATATTTGCAGTTGGGGATGAAGGAGTGGTTTGACTTGTGACCAAGAGAGGCACAGTATCTCTCTGTCCGGTCAAATGGCGGAGGGACGTCGATCACTGTATCCTCGTCCAATGAGATTGTGTTTCCATTCAGTGCCCAGTCTCTGCTGTCCACCTGGGGAGTCCATGTTGTTGGTGAAAAAAAAGACAAATGGTTTAAATACTGCAAAAATGACAAATGAAAGAAAATTAAAGATACCTGTAAAGGGTGGTAAAACTTTAAGCTCACAATTTCAACTGTTGTTCATTAGCCTACTTTAAGCTAACTATTTCAACTGTTTATTCATTACTTAAGGAGCAGTGTGTAGGATTTAGGGGGATCTTTTGGCAGTAATGGAATATAATATTCCTAATTATGTTTTCATTAGTGTATAATCACCTGAACATGGCGAGGTAACTTCAGGTTTAATCCTGGGTTTTCAGGACTACGACGGTGGTTCACTCTTACCAGGGTACATCGCCATGGTAACTTATGCTGCGAACCTCACCTGCTCCGGAGCAGGTTATGTTTGACATAAGAGATCAATGCGTATAAAAGCACCTCCTACTGACTCAATCAATTCTCTTGGAAAATGGCATCACCAATCATAGAAGATCCCGTGGAGCTTAGGCATGGATCATGAAAGGACCTCTGAGGGGGCAAGAGTGTTCAGTCTTTTGGTCCTTTGGCTTTCCCTGACGATTTTTTATATGAGAGATATAGATTCTCATCAGAGGGAATGACTGGATGCAAACATGTAAACATGTTTGGAAATCAATGCTCTTAATGATCTCTTTCTTTACTTGTGCTTTATGTGTCATACCTCAGAGTGTGTGATGCGTACGCCATTATAAAAAGCCATCACAGTGTCAGTCTCAGCATCCGTCTTGGCAAACAGGCCCTGTCCTGCTCCTTTGATCAACGAGTCTGCTACAAACACCCTGAAACAATATGGTGACAATATGAAGAACTGTCCTGAAGTGACTCTGTCCCAGTATTATTCTAATAAGGAGAGAGGTCATTCATTAGACTAGCAGTATGTACAGTATAAAGCTTACTTACCTTTGGCTCTCATAAGGGTCAGGAAGCAGAGTGTGGGTGGCGATACAGGTGGACGTGGACTTGTCGTACGAGTATACCGGACCTTAAATACAGAGTATGTCATGTTAATGTCCTGTTGTTTGCCCTAATGCCTCTCTCCATTACATACAAATGGAGCAATATAAACCAGAACTGCAGACTCATCCAGTTTTCAGCACATTTGAGTACTACAAGATTCACACCGTGATTTGTCACCATGAATATCCTAAATACAACATAATGTCCAAAATACATGTACATATGATGAAGAAGCTAAATGTGTCACATGACCAATGTCGAAAGTGTGAAATTTTAAGGGCGTCATTCCATGGCAGGTTCCAAATCTCTCCGTCATTCACTCCTTTAATATTCCCTACATAATAAACACTCAACAGTTTTACTCTATAGTGAACAGTAAAAGGAGATTTGAGACAATTACTGTATCATTCTGTGTCATCACTCACACATCAGAAAAAACACATCTAGCTTATTTTTTTGCAAAACATAATGTACTTGTTTTGGTAACCACGTTTCATTCCATTTGAGGGCATTATGTAGGGCATACATTTAACACTGAGAATTTGGACACTAATAAAGTAGTGGACAGTAAATATAGTGCACTAGGTAGCAAATATGGAGAAACACAGCCCATGTGCTGCTTCAATTCTGACCATTTCTTATTTTTATCTGTCTCATGCAAGTCACCCAACTTTATTGGACATGCAATACTAAATTTCTGGAGTACCACTTTAAGTACAGTAAAGTCATTGTAGCATATGCTTTGAATATCTAGAGTGATAACTCTCCATTTGAGTTGCTCCTGATCAGTGTTTTCATTTTCCAGTCATTCCAGGGTAGAGGATATTTTTACACGCTATTTCTGACATTACTGCCACAAAACTAAGTTCCTGAACTTGCTGGGGAAAAAATATTTCAGTATATACCAGTCTTCATCATTAAATGAAGTCTGATACTGTTAACCCTAACACACTAACACACTGAAGAAAGATTTCACGATTCTCCACTAGGTTTGGGCTATATGACGATATATTTGAAACGTGTCAACTGTCTGTACTTACTGTTGGGTGTGATTTCAAAGCGTGGCCTTCCACTCTCACTGGAGATCAGGGCGGCGAGGCGAGCTGCGATTAGCTCTCCGTCCACAAAGCTTCCATGGAGAGCCGTGTGTCCGTCAGGGTAGATGTATGCTACAGATTCACCAGTCATGTCCCCGTCCTCATTCACCTCCCCAAACACACAGCCTCTGTCCTAGACGCACCACAGTACACACCAAAATGCACAATACACACAGTTAACAAAGGCCATTCATTTACTTTACTTCTACTATGTTCTGTATGTGCAGAACTCATGCACTGTATCCTGATTGTTCTGTGTAAATACTTCTAAATATGGCCTCGGAAGTGCTTGTACTCATGTAACCCTGTGAATTCTTCATACATGTAAACATAGCCAGGGTGTTGTAGTGAGCACTGAGCTGACTCACAGGGTAGTAGACCCAGCATTCCCCGCAGCGGTTGTTGTCTTTGTACTGGCCCTTGAACACCAGGCGGCCCTCTCCATCGAACTCCTGAGCGGGTCCGTTGAGCTCGCCTTCCACATACGTCCCATGGAGGACACCTCCATCTTCATATGTATACACCCCCTGGCCCTGCAGAGCATCATCTACATAGAAACCCTCCAGGGTACTGTGGAAGGGAGAGACAGAAAGTCAAAATCAAGCTACTACTAAATTCAAAGAACGGTCAGGTAAAAGGATTCAGGAGTTCAATAGTGTAAGAATGACCTCAGTTTGGTTCAAATGGAATTGTTCATGTGTGTGTAAACACACACAGCGCTGATGAGAACTGACAGCCTTTAAATATGTGCCTAAATACATGTTCTGAATTTTGAAACCATAACTAAATATTACAAATATTGCTGATTGTATACTATTATGTACGGCAGAGTGTTGGGGCCACTGTTGAGAGTTTGAGAATATAGTAAAAAAAAAAAGTTGTAATGTTATGAGAAAAAAGTCCACTGTGCTGTATCCTTTTCTGATAGCATGAACCTGTGTTTTGTTTTCTGCGCTCTTCGGCTCAGTCTGGAGGAAACCAGAGGCCTGTACTACAAAGCAAGTTCAACATACCCTGGGTATCTTTTGGTTATCTGGCTTCACTAAACAACTAACAAAGGCAATCACGCTGATTTCATTGTATTTCAGTATATTTCATTAAAGTTGCTTTAAGTGTTGCTTAGATGTATTCTTATGGCGTGTATGACAATTTTAGCCTTATTCTTTCAGCTGCAATCCCAGTGGTGTCAAACGGACTTGGGAGCAAATAAAAAATAAATATAAAAACATGATTCAAAGCGGTAAGTAGGCTGACTTCCATATCTTTTAAGTACAACAAGTACAAGGCTTTAGTGCTTCAATCAGTCTCTGTTGTAGGATGATATCGGTACAACGGGAAAAAAATGAAATGACCAAAGTAAAGCAAGGCAGTGCATCCAGTCATTCCCTCTGATGAGAATCTATATCTCTCATATAAAAAAATCGCCAGGGAAAGCCAAAGGACCAAAAGACTGAACACTCTTGCCCCCTCAGAGACCCTCTCATGATCCATGCCTAAGCTCCAC
>NTHP01000175.1:758847-789109 GCA_003416845.1 Oplegnathus fasciatus | reverse complement strand
GGATCTTCTATGATTGGTGATGCCATTTTCCAAGAGAATTGATTGAGTCAGTAGGAGGTGCTTTTATACGCATTGATCTCTTATGTCAAACATAACCTGCTCCGGAGCAGGTGAGGTTCGCAGCATAAGTTACCATGGCGATGTACCCTGGTAAGAGTGAACCACCGTCATAGTCCTGAAAACCCAGGGTTAAACCTGAAGTTACCTCGCTAACCCCAAATCCTGCTTTGCAGTACAGACCTCTGGTCTCCACTGTGCTTCAGCTATGGACATTTAAGTACATTTACAGTACATACTGTACATTTCATCTTAACAAATGTCTACATTTCCTTCTGTCTTATCTTTACAGTACCTTCCGTCAAAGAAGAAGAACTTGCCCTTGCCATTCTTCTCTCCATGGGTGAAGTGTCCTTCAAAACGATCACTGGATGAGTAGGTTACTGTGCAGAACCCATGGGGCTGTCCATCTTCATCCAATGGACCTGAATACACACACACACACACGCACACACAAACAGAGCAAAGTAATTAGACTCGACTGAATGCATTCTTGGCTTCTCACAGTTTTGAACCCACAGACTGTCAGNGACAAGACTGAACCGACACTGAAAAGAAAAGATGCTGAAATGCTCTAGAGATCTGAGGGGAACTAGTCCAGCGATGATTCTAAAAGTGGTTGATCGTCACATTACACAGTCATTTTATCCACTGTTAATACTGATGAGTGCAGCTTTAGTATTTTCAAGGTGCTACAACAAAAAAATTTGAAAGATTGTTTAGGCCTCTGTTGTCCATTATGTTCCATACGGACATATAGAGAAAGAAATATAATAATATCATAGCAGTGGTTGGAGGTTTTGTGCCATTAACGCCACTGTGTCTCTCCCGACAGAAGAGAGTTAATCAACAGTTGTCTTTAATAGAAAACATTGACTCTGTGTTTACAGTAGTGGGGCACAGTTTGCCGAATTTACTAGAAGCCCCTACAAACTCCTATAAAAATATACAAAAACATGTGTCACCTGAGCTCAGTTCTTCTAACATGAAACAGTTCACAGTCTGGCACCCCAGATATCATCACACCTGTTCATGAACGATCAGACACACATAGCAGACTATCACTATTCCGGCCTGGTCGAAGCGGGACACTGATAGATCCCAGGCCGCCCTCACTCGCCTGTCAAGCGGATTTCTCTCTGCAATAAAGTCCGTGGCGCTCTGGAGCCACCGAGCGGCCCACTGACAGACTGACGCGTGGAGATTTACGGAGAAGTGACATCAGAATGTGAAAACAACAGAGACATATCGTGCACAGCCGGACTGTCGTCGTCTATAGGGACATAAAAGCAAAGGAAGACGTTGCTTACCTTCCACCACCTCCTCTATATTCTCCTCGTCGCTGTCCATGCTGCAGGAGGCTGCTGGACGACCACACCGCCGCTCACTGCTGTTCCTGTGTGCTTGTAGGGCATGGCATGATATAACAGCTGGCGAGCCTTTCTGCTCTGGGTGCAGATTTGATCCTGGAGGTTTTCACTGTAGAATGAAATACACACATTTAATCAGTAGCTCATGTGTTTATTTAAAAACAGCTCTGAGGCTATGTGCAGCTTGCTCTGGGGGGATAGTGTCTGTAGGTTATTGGTCTGGGTTTCACTTGTGAGTTTAGCACATTTTCTGATTTCATACATTCTTACATGAAAGCAAACCAGACGACATTGCCCCTCCCTCTCTGGGGCAGCAGTGCCCCCCCTCCTTGACTGGGATCATTTAGTGAAAAAAATTGAACCTACCTACTATGGAGAGATTCTTAGATAATAATAGATATTAGTTTGGTGAATGTAAGACTTTCTCTTTTCTAAGAAATCATACTGTAAGGGTAAAGTAGTCTGACAGTGCAACAGTCAGCTGTCATGATGTGTTTGCCCTAGATGGGAAATAGGCTACACATAGTGGACAGTTTGGTGAATGTGAGGATTTCCTGTCTTCCTTAAAGGAGCAGTGTGTAGGATTTAGGGGTATCTATTGGCAGAAATGAAAATATTCATAATTATGTTTTCATTAGTGTATAATCACCGGAAACTGAGAATTGTTGTGTTTTCATTAGCTCTGAATGAGCCCTTCACATCTACATAAGGAGCAGGTCCTATTCCACAGAGTCCGCCATGTTGCACCACCATGTTTCTGCAGTAGCCCAGTACAGACAAACTGGCTCTAGCGAAGGCCTTTCACATTTTTATGTTGAAGTGCAGCTTGAATTTGTGGTGATCATTTCTATTTTTTTCATTTTATTTTTTTATTTGTTTCTATTATTTTCTATTTCTATCGTCCAATTGTGGTTACTCAAGATCGCCGATCCAATGTTAAAAAATCTATTTCATAGCAGCGTCTCCTCTATTCAAACAGTGGCTCCCTTTTAAAAGTCTGTGTGTCTGTGCTTGGTGCGACAATATCACGGCATCATGTTCCATTTAACATTATTGTCTTATCTTTAATATCACGATCCAAATCATATCGATAATGTTAACTACTCTTATGGAACGCAGAGCAAAGTTTTGGTGAGCTAGCAGCTAGCAGTGGCACCTCCGGTGGTAAGCCACTGACCTGCCACAGCATCTGCCACTGTCTGTGTCAGACGTCATGGTGAGAGGGCCTGAACGTGTGTTTGCGCAACATGTGAAACGCAGACTGCACGGGGGACATGCAGACCCCTCACTTGTTGAGGCGTTGGACTCTGTGACAAGGATGTCTTTCCTAAAGTCAGTAGTTTACTTCGGGTAATATTAACGTTATCAGTGACGAGCTGCATGTTTTCAACGGTACACAGAATAAAATCGAGCTGCAGGCTATTGATGGACGACTGAAGAGCCTGTCACTGCTGTCAGTTTAGAGAGAGCTTACAGAAACTTTGAACTGTACGAAATAATAGAATTGTTTAAGGTTAATCCACGTCGTCTGCCCCTGTAAACACAGGTAGCCTACGTCCCAATGGGGTTTATGTCTTAGCCTGCTGAAGTTCTTCTTATTGGTGTGAATTCTGGAAGCATATTATTATTCCGCTGCGTTTTTTTACAACTTAACTACTTCCACATTTTTCAATGTCAATTTCCGGGAAATTTTCCTCATCCAAATGACTGGACGGAATGTTCAAAATTTCCACATTTTCAGACTTTTTCATGCATCTTCAACTCTTTCAACTACTCATTTATATTTCAACATCAAAATGTTCCAAATCTGTCAGGCATTCTGGATATTATTCAACTTTTCAAATCCCATTAAAACTTTAAAAAATATTCAACTTTGTTTGAAGTAGATTTGAAGTTTTGGCAGAATGTTCAAAAATAGAGTGGGTGACATCATCGTTAGAGTGGGGAGGAGCTGTGAAAATCTTCTGAAAAATCCCACAATTTTTGCTCCTCATACATAGTTTATCAAACGATAGGGAAAGTTGTTCCGGTCGCAGACATGTAACTATGGAAGCAAACAGACTTTACAATGTACCGTGAGTTGGAGCTTGTTCTCCCGGTATTTCTGTTGCTTTGAAAGTATAACGTTATCCTTGTTGTCCTTGCTTCAGTCAAGCTGGGTGCCTTTTCATAAAACTTTCTGACTGATGGTATTTTTGTTCATGTTAATGCTGGTTTGGTCATATTGTGAACATTTCCCCCTTGACAATAGCTGCGTAATTTAAATAAAACACGTCACAATTGATCTCATGTCTTCTGTATGTCATTTCACTCATACAGTAGCACCGGTCTGATAAGGTTAGCCTGATAACTTAAATTAAATTAAATTAATGTAACTGTAATGTAAAGTAAGTTGATGTAACTGTTGTTATGACGTTGTTCCAGTGCTTTGCATTGTGGGACTCAGTAGGCGAGGTAGACTGGTCTGATGCATACTGGAAATTTTTTCTGAATCAGTACAACATCTGGATATTTTTGGCATACTGCAGGTTTTGCTTTTGTTTGCATACTGCATACTACATACTACATTTTGGCCAAATCAGTACGTACTGCTAGTATAGTAGGTGGTTTCCAATACAGCCAGGTACTTTTCTAACCTGCTCCAGTTCTCATATTTTAACACTACACACACAATTTCACACAGTGTGCTCATGAGGGTCTCTTATCGCTTCTGATCATTTACACAATAGTAATTACGGTCTTTGAGCTAGAAGCAGGTGTTTGAGAGGTGCGCCTCAGCTTAATCTCTGTCAAATCAACTCTCTGAGCCAGAAGTCACTTAGCAGTTACTACCTTTGAGGGAACACACAGCTGATTGAGATGAGCTAATTAGTGCAGTTTGACGATGCATTCACTTACAGCTGGAAATCCTGCACTCAAATCATGGACCTTTAAACCATGCAGTATAGGAGAAACACATGTATGCGTACATGTGACCCAGCAGGCATGCACTCACACACACACACACACACACACACACACACACAAATGGTTACTGCCATGACCAGAGCACCAGATTAAACAATGGCTTTTTATTCAAATAACTTCTTAGATAATAAAAATGAAATATTTACAAACTAATTAATACAGTTTGACACACATATACATACAGGACTCAGACATCTTCTCACTTTTTCAAGCATTTTTCTTAAGTCTTACCTACTCATTCATACTTTTAGCTAGATACTACATTCAAATCTTAAACTGTTCCACATTTATACGCAATATGAGGTTTATTCAACTTTTAAATCCCATTCATACTATTTAGACCCTTTCCCATGTTTCCAAGTCTTCATAGTCCTTCAACTGCTTCTTCATACAAACTTAAACCAGCAATGCAGTTTAGCTCCCAGCCATTATTTAAGCCAGGCAGTTTAGCTCCTTGCTTACACTATATTTTGCATCCTTCATCCCTTTCCAACTCTTCCTACATACATTCTGGGTATTATTCAACTTTTAAATCCCATTAAAACTTTTTAAAACATTCAACTTTGTTTGAAGTTTAGTTTTAATGGAATTGGATGAGAAAAACCTTCAGACCCCCTAATCTTTAACCTATTACAACTCTTCATATTCATTCCTACACTTCATGCATATTTCAACTTATCTACTCATTCATATCTTTAGCCAGGAACTTTAAAACATTATAGGTTTATTTCAACTTTTGAATCCCATTTATACTATTTAGACCTTTTCCCACTTTTCCAACTATTCATACTGCTTCTTCATAAAAATTTTTTTCCACATCTTTCATATATTTCAGGCATTATTCAATTTTATTAGCCAGTCTAGCATCACCTTTTTTCAACAGCAAGCATTCACACTGCAATTTCTTCAGAAATTGCCTTTTCTAATATAGTCCCGGCCTAATTATGAGCAAAAGTCATTTGTATAGGGCCTACATATAAGACTAGTACCATACAATTCAGTACTTAATTTTGTTGAATTATTATTTAATTTCATCAGGCCTATTGGTTTGAAAGGCTGGTTGCTGTTACACTTCTTTAATAGTCATTAATATAGGACTTACTTATTAATATAGGCCACTATTCAAATTCTGTCATACTGTCATATGTCTCTTGCTTTGATATTTTAATTCGTTATAAGTCTGCACTATCATTTTTGTTCCGTAAATATCATTAAATGAATTGACTGCAGGATGGCTTCAGATCATTTCAATCATTATGCCCAACGATGGCGGGTCTCTCTCTCTCTCTCTCTCTCCCGTGCACAGGCTATGCTCTCTCGACCTCACTACGGTGCTCTTCTACATTGTTGCCACATTGTTGCACAAGGCTGCAGTTTATTTGTTACATTGTTGCAGGATGTTTGTATGTAGAGTAGTAGGAAATACTAATACCGGTTGTGCGCCTCATGCAACAGAGTTTATTTTGAGCATAACTAACAAAATGGTGGAAGATGTAGATATAGAGATATACAGTATAAATATTTTCTCTGTTTGTCCTGTCTGTCTCAATAGCACAGTTGTTTGGGAGAGGCAGTGAGTAGAACGTGATAATGTAAAGCTTGATTGTCATCATTCCAGCTGTTGGTAACTGCAGATGTCCAATCACAGATATAGATCCCAAACATGTATATAGTCTAAGTGACCTCTACATTACTCAGTGTGTTACAGGATTCTAATTTAAAATCCTGGACTAAGGGCTTGCTATCAGTGAATATATTTGAAAAAATTATTGAAAGTTATTCAGTTAATACAGTCATGACTTTCAGATGCTGCACTACATGGGAAAAATGTCACAGTAATGAAGACACTATTCTGCTGTTGTTGCTCACTCTTTTTATTAACCCCTTTATTAAACCCCTCATTCATCATCATGTAGATGGTGCTGCAGGTTGTGGACCTAGTGTTGTGTTGATCAGGGTCTGAAAATAAAATAAAAACAATGTGAAGATTGAAAAACTAAAGGGCATAATATGATCATGCTTTAAACTCTGAAAAGTAGGCTAGTAGCATTTCAATGACAAGTAATCACAGTAGTATTACTCTGCATTTTTAATAAAAACAATATCAACCTATATGTATGCCATTTATTTCTTTCCTCAGCATTGCAACATAATAAACTGTGATATGAATCAAATGGTGTTATCAGCACACACATTTGATTGACTTTGACTTGAGTGAATTTGACACCCGAGATTCATTATCTTCGCATTTGAAAACCGAACTTTAAAATAACATTGTAGTATAACTGTATAAACACCTTGTGTTACCTGCACCAGACCAAGGGGAAATCTGGACTGGCAGCAAGGGTTACACAGGCTAGGAAGCACTGTGTGGATTCACCTTCCAAAATATTTGGAGACTAATCAAGGAAAAATTCGAGGAATCACATCATGGAAATGCTACTTCTAACGAGTCTAATACAACATTAATGACTGTGAACATTCATAAACCATCTCACTAACAGATGCCACAAACAGCGGCAGTTGCCGTGGCATGTCCTCGGCATCTCCTCTGCAGCAATATATATACATGTTTGGGGTTTGGGGTCTGTATCCATGATTGGTCATCTGTAGTTTACAACAGCTGGAATGATGAAGATCAAGCTTTACATGATCAGGTTCTTCTACTGCCTCTCCCAAGCCAGTGTGCTGTTGAGACAGACATAACAAACAGTGAAAGAAAGTTATACAGATGGGTGACAAATTAAAGGAAAAACCTGAATAAATGAGTGGAGAAACATAACAAATGCAGATCTGGTGGCTCTGTTATGCTGTGGGGGGCATTTTGCTGGCATGGTTTGGGTCCACTTGTCCCCTTAGAGGGAAGGGTCACTGCAAATCAATACAAAGTTGTTCTGAGTGATCACCTTTATCCTATGATGAAACATTTCTATCCTGATGGGAGTGGTCTCTTCCAGGATGACAATGCCCCCATCCATAGGGCACGAGGGGTCACTGAATGATCTGATGAGTATGAAAATGATGTGAATCATATGCTATGGCCTCTGCAGTCACCACATCTCAACCGAATTGAACACCTATGGGAGATTTTGGACCGACATGTTAGACAGCGCTCTCCACCACCATCACCAAAACACCAAATGGGGGAATATATTTTGGAAGAATGGTGTTCATCCCTCCAGAGTTCAGAGACTTGTAAAATCAATGCCAAGGAGCACTGAAGCTGTTCTGGGAGCACGTAGTGGCCCAACACCTTACTGAGACACTTTATATTGGTTTTTCCTTTAATTTGTCACATCTGTCAAAATGTAGGAACATTTGTGCTGGGTAAGACCTGTAAATACACATTTCTCACAGTGAGTGACGGGAGTGCCGAGCTCCCCTGTCGGGTTGCATAATGAGTGTGTGGTGTAATTCAACACCAGAGCTGCAGCAAACTGACAGGAGTGCCAGTTTTGCTGCTCCCAGACAGGGCAGTTCAAAGGGTTTTAGAGGCCGACCAACTGGGCTTGCTAGGGGGGACCGGGACATCCCACCTGAACAAATTTAGATTTCCCTGATCTGAATATGTGCAAGACTTTTGGAGAGCAACAATTGGATAACAGTAGCTTTAAAACCATGTGGGCATAAATTATCTGTCAAGCAGTAATACATGACAATCAGGTTAAATGTTGCAGTGATGGTTAAATATACAATCTGGAAATGAAGAAGAGGCTAAATTGATCACGAAACATCTAAAACTTAATTTTGACAGTGTCTAACGTGCTCAAGTCACACTACGGACACCATTAAAATGTACTTTATTTCATTTTTGTGTTAGAGTTTGTATCGTTTTGGATTTGAATTATAGGGCCTTTGCTCAACCATCGTGTTCTCCCTCTTTCAATGACACACACACAAACACAACGCCACATGCCAATGAACCTCAATGATACGGATATGGCGCTCGATGCTCACTTGGCGCCGGTGGCATTGGCGTCAGGACACACGGCGCACATCAGGCACACACAAAATTTCTTACGAAATTTTCTAGTTCTTTATTATTATTTTGCCGTTTTTTGGCATCTCTCTACTTCTGTACCGTTTGTCCTACAAACCACTTTTTAATGTCAAAACATATATCTTCTTCAGGTGATGCAGGCAATTACTTTTCTTTATTGTAACATCTTTTAGTGATTTTATACAATTTTTTTAAATATTAAAATTTATTATGGAAGTCTATGGGAGTAATGTTTGAAAGTTGAAATCTCAACAACTACAAGTGGTAACGTATTCATACTTTATGGACAGCTACACCATGTGGAAATGCTTAACACATTAAAACATGGTACCTATAGCACCACCATGTGGTCAATTAACATCTATAGTTCCACAAGTCTTCATTCAAATGCTACCAAAATTGACAAAGACATTCTTTGGATACTAGATATCACATGTTTCAAATAGTGTTCAGATATGTCAAACGATGAGTCCGCAGTGACATTCAGTGTCTTACTGTAATTAGTACTGTATGCACAACATTTTCTATTCCGCCAAATGTTCAAACTTCACCAAAGAATTTGACAATACACCTGAAACCAGCAGAATGATGTGTGATTTTTTTTCACAATTTTATCACCAACATTGTAAGCATTTTAAGTTTAAAGGGACAGTTTAGATTTTTTGAAGTGGGGTTGTATGAGGTACTTATCCATAGTCAACAATGTAGCAATTCATGCATGTGGTATGTTTTCAAGTGCACAATGAGGTCATACCTAGACGAAACATGATATTTCTACAATTCTGTTGACTTTAATAAAATGAAACTTGGTAGACAAGTTCTCAATGAGCATGTGCACGACATATTTAAGCATGGCACCAATAGCCCCACCTTGTGGCCATTAGTAAAACACCACCAAACTACTTATTAACTGCCGTATCTCTTTTATGTAATATTCCATGGTGACCAAATTCAGCAAAGTTGTACAAATAGGGATGCTGAACAAGTCTGTAGCATTTGATGCAATTTCACCTGCAGGTGGTGCTATAAGATTTGAAAGCAGCTGAGAGCAGCAGCGGTAGCAGCAGCTACCAGCTTCCAGCTCTCACATGCATTTTCTTCAGGAAATGCAGACATTCTAGTTCAATTATAATCATCAATTATTAGAGGCTAAAGGGCATCATTGCCGCCAGCACAAGTATGATCTGTGATCGGAAAGTAGCCTTGTCTGTCTGTCTCTCTGTTTGTCTGTCGATCTGTGTTTCACAATATATATATTTTTGTGTTGACATTGCACTGTCTAGAGGCGAAGAGGTAGAACCTTTATTTTGAAGAGTCCTACAGCGCAAACATAATTGATAGAGCACACTAGCACACTATCCGAAGCGAGGGGGCGCTGAGGGCCCACCCACCAATGGAAATGAAACATTGAGTGGTAAATTTGTTTTGTCAGTAAGAATGGAAAACAAATTGTGACGAAACGAATTGTGTTTTTTGTTTTTTGCCCATAATTTAAAAAACAACCTGTTTCTGGTTTGTGCCTGTACCGAAAAAACAAAGGGTTTAAAGGTACCTTGGTCTGGTAACATCCGATCATTCAATTATTCCATTCAATCTGGCAAATGAAAAATGGAAAAACCGGTCAGAATTTCTTTTTTTTTCTTGTTTCCGTCTTGAAGTGGGTAATCTAACAAACAAAAAAACCAAAACCAAATAACAAGTCTTATTTTTGTTTTTCTCTTAGCTTGTTTTGTACTGCTTCTTTAAAGCCTACAAAAAACGAAAAAAGGGAATTCTGATGAGTTTTTCCGTTTTCATCCCATTGAATGATGACACATGGCCCTACATACATTCGAGCAAGAAGGATTCACTTGTGCGCAGACATTAGTTATGGTGCGTTTGTTGCTGAAGGACAGCAATAAAAGCAACCTTTGTTCTGCATGTATCCAAGCTGGTGCAGATAGCAGTAAACATTTTAGTTCAGCCTCGGCAGGGCAGAGCTTTTATTACACACTGACATGACAGGACTTGTTGTGGGGTGTGCTAAAATTGCTTTCCCCCAGGAAGTACCTGCTGCTGGTTATGTAAAGTGCACTTTGTATAAGAGGCAAACTGTGCGGAGAGCTATATTTTCGGCAGAGCGATGGGAACCGACTCCCCTTATTTGTTGGCTGCAGTGTCTCTTCTGTCTGCTCTGCAAATGGGTGAGCTAAACATGTCAGCATACCTACTTAAACATTCTTGTTCAGTCATGGGAGTTGTGGGTATTTACCAATTACTTCGTCACACTCCCATATCACTGTGGGAGTGTTATTGGGACACACTTTCAATAGAAACTATACTAGACATACTGTAGTGACTTTTTAAAAAACTTTAATTTACACCATGAATCAATGGGTCACTGATTAGGTCACTGGGACTGAGAATTCAGCTTTAAAAGTGGTAGTTTGAATAGAGCCTGCAACAGACTGAAAACCTCCTTGTGCTCTATGGATTACTGTATGTTAATATACAGTATAATGTGTTGTTTGAGTCATTTAAAGAGACTCAAAGCCCACCATCGCTTTCTCCTTCCAGGCTACCTGGCCCGGCGGGTTGGTTTGAGCAGGATCGCCCATAAGGTCCTGCCTCCCTCTGTCACTGGACCTCCAGAGTTTGAGAGGACTTTCCGCGCACAGTAAGAGGACTAAGACATCTTTTCATAAGCTAATATCATACAGCTATAGGCCCTCAAATAAAATTCAAAAGGCATCTGTCAGTGGCATGTCACATACTCCACAATATATTTGATATGTCGATAATGCCGAAGAATGCTTAATTGTGCTTTTACATTAACAACCCTGTACTGCAAGACATGTTGGCACAAGGATAGAAAAGCATTTAGCAGGTCAGACCGACATCTAGCAATGTACAGTGCTTTGGTCCAAACTGAAATATCTCACCAGCTATTGCCATGAAATGTGATTCAGACATTTATGGTCCCCAGAGGATGAATTGTAATCACTTTGGTGATCCCCTAACTTTTGATTTTAACGGCATCATAAGCTCAAGTTTATTTGTCACATAATCATACAGGGTATAATCATAGTGAAATGTGTGACCGTTAGCTCCTTTAATTGTGCATTAAAAAATAAGTGTAAAACAGAATAAGAATAAAGAATAGAAACAAGTAATAAATAATAATGTTATCTATAGTAGTGACTGAATAATACAGTAAATAAAAATAGTCTTAGAGCAATTCTTAGGCAGTGTCCTCCTTTAGGATCCTATGGCCTGAGGGTAGAAGCTCTTCCTGAGCCTCTCAGTGCTGGCCTGGTGTATCTGGTCTCTTCTTCTCGACCGCAGCAGGGAGAAAACGAACACCAGGCAGCCGCTGTTCATGATGGTTGTTGCGATGCCCTCGTGGATGGAGCGTGGCATGGCCTCACAGGTCAGGCGGCGCTGGTTCTGCTGAGCTCCAGCCGAGTCCCATAACCAAATACCTAATACCAATACTAATAATATACCTAATGTACCTAATGCTAATAAATACCTAATACCTATCTAATACCTGACACTCTCATCAGCCTCAGCTGTACTTTGGTTTACTGCTTGTGAGCATGCCAAACTGTTCAGGTACAGCCTTACAGCTTGCATCGCTGTACTGAAATGAGTCCTGCGCTAAAGCAACGCAAGGCGCTGCGTTGGTGAAGTATCAGCAAGACATGAAATACAATCTAGGACGTCCAGTTTGAGTAACAGATCTGTGAATTTGAAAGCACAGCAGTTCATAAAACTCTGAGACAGGATTTTACAAGTTATCACAGCAGAAATGAATCTTTGTCCCGATGATCACAAGGTAAACTGTAGAAGTACAGAGCACTAAATGTCAGCTAGCAGCTAACCAAAACTAGAATTTGCCATATTGTGTCTTTCTTCTACCAAGTCAACATCGATCAAAGATGTTAAGACATTGAAGTTGACTGTGTGTGCTGTGGTGTGTGTTTGCAGTCAGAACTGTGTAGAGTGTTACCCTGTATTCCTGGTGACACTGTGGACCTGCGGTATGTTCTTCAGTGAGGTGACTGCAGCTGCAGGAGGACTGCTGTACATAATCGCCCGACAAATATATGTCAACGGATATGTCAAGTCCAATAAGAAAAGGTCTGTTAGCTAACTGAGACAACATTGTTTTTACAAAATGTTTCAATGTGTGATTTGTTTCCAATATAATAAGCCATGACAGAAGTGACAAAGTATTTGATGAGTGCTTTCTGGTTTGCAGGTTACCTGGTTTTTACCTGACTTTGGCTGTCTTTGCCACTCTGTCTCTACTGGGTTTGATTGGAATACTGCGTGGAATACTACACAAGTACTTTCACATCCACCTCTGAAGATTTCACCTCCACCTAATTATGCAGAACAACCAATTAAATAGTAGGCCTATGGCATGAGGGGTTATTTCAGAAATAAGACTGTTCACAGGATATCTCTAATGATGTCTAATCGGTGTCATCTATTTGACCTCACCAAACCCCAGGATCATGTTTGTGTGACCTCTCAGATACTTTAAGTCTGACATATTTTATGGAAGCCCAAGTTTATCATGCAGTTCATATTACCATACATATATTGTAGAACACTGTTTCACAGCAAAGTGACATTTTATAATACCAAACACATTCAAGGTTGGTTTATCAAAGTGAAATAAACTCTAAATAACTATCGGTATGTGTTTTTGGTTAGTTCATGGGCTTCATTTGTGTAATTCTCATTTTGAACATGTCTGTCAAAATGTTCAAACAGGCTGTCTGAACAGGCTGTCTTAAAAATAAGGATGATTTTCTAATTTTCTCAATATACAAATAAACTGTGCATGCATACATACAGTACACACATAGATACATACTATATAATGCTCATAGTGCACCTATAGCTTTATGGACTGTCACGCATACACAGAATAGATGTATACTGTATACACCTCACCTCACCTTTACCTTTCTATCAGCAATGATGGGATCCACTGATACTTAGTGCAACTCTCCATCCACACATGATGTGTCCGTAAAGATGTACATCAGACTTCTTCCTGTGCTTCCACGTGTACTTCTTGGGAGGCTCTTCATCATTGATCCATATTGATGTCAATCGTAATTTTCGGTGTTTACGAGAATGAAGAGGATGGGGCGTCCGTAATGACTTTAGAAGGTTAAAACAGTCATCTTTATAGAGCTGAGGTTCTTTTTATACAGGCATTGAAACAATAACAGCAAAATCTTTATAGTTTACTCCAGGCAGGTATGTAGCTTTTACTTTGCTCCCAGTGTCTTGCCGCCCCCTGGCGGCTGTTTGAAGTACCAACCTGAACTGGATATACTGAACACAGCTGATGTCAAACACAAACTGTGTGGATTTACACAAACCTTTACACTTTCTGTCCCAGTTCTGCATTTCAGCGCAGCAATTATCGTTTCTCACGTCGTAAGGTATGTGTCCCGAGTCCACATGGTCGTTTATTCACTGTGCTGTGTGTGGCAGTTGAAGCTAAACAGTAGCCTGCTGGTGTCTGTTAGCATGCTAACAGCTAGTTAGTAGCAGGCCCGGCTCAGGGTTTGTTTTGTTCCGCCAGCTGGCCTTTTCTGTCAGCCGTGTTAATGTGGCTAGCTAACAAGCTAACAGTGGTTCACAAGACTCCCAGCAAACAAAACATCTGCCCCCTGTCTGTATGTGGGCTGCTGGACTCAGCTCTCAGTAGCTTTGCTTCAGGTCAATAATGCACAACTGATCGTTTCTACTCGTGTAGTGTGTGATGTAACGTCATTCAGCCACGATGCATCACTTGCATGTTGAGGTCGCAATGTAGAACTCCGTTGAAAAGATGACCATTTTTGTTCTTTTGGCAAATATGGGCAGCATATATGTCGAGTTAGGATTTTTTGTGAATCGTGATGTTCCTAAGACAAATTCGGCGTGCCACTGAATAGCACTTTGTGAACATTTATTCAATTGTACCTTTGAAATGAGCGTATCTGACAGCACTCGCTAGCGCCCATCACGGTGCATTTAGGCGGAAAGGTTTAAGGGAGTGTTGGTGAAAACAAATACCAGCATTTCATTGAGTTATGTAATCAACGTAGTGGCTCCTGGTCCGTCAGAAAAGCTGTTAAGTCAAATATCTTAAATTAATTAAATGATATATTTTCTAAATCTCGCAGTGCCCCTCAGAATCGCAGCCCTGCATTCAAAGAAGGAAGACGAGTACTTCACCATGAGCTCAGACGATGGTGAGACCGCACACACACGCGCACACACGCACGCGATCTTTCCATGGTGTTTGACTGTCCCTTTACATGGCTGCAGGTGACATGGAGAACCAGGTTGAGCTGGAGGAGAAGACGAGGCTCATCAACCAGGTGTTGGAGCTTCAACACACTTTAGAGGGTACCCCACACACACACACACACATTACATTGACTTACATTCATTCCCTGTAGACTTAACCTAACCATAACCGCTACTTGCCTTACCCTCACCTTAACCTAAACATAACCTTACCCTAACCTTAAACCAAGTCATCACACTAAAATGCAATGATTTACGTTATGGGGACTTGAATTTTGTCCCCATAAGGGAGGCGAGTCCCCACACTGTGACTGTGTGAACAGATCTATGTCCCCACAACATGAGTAATACATGACACACACACACGTTTTAGTTGTTAATCTACAAGCTGTCACTCTACTTAATACAAGCGGTAAGGTGAGCAGACTTTTCATCTTAACATCCCTGTGAGATGATGTTAGCTCAGATCTTTCAGGCTGTGTTCAGACTGGCAGCCCAAACCTCATTTCTAGCGTGAACATGTTGGAATCACATTATTACACATGACTGGCAAATGCTAAAAAGCATATTTTTTTCTCATCAGATGCTAACCACATCTGTAGTTGTGCAAAGATTAGATTTTTTGCAGTGTGACACAAAAGACTGAGGTCACATCCAGATAGTTGTGACTGCAGCATGAAACATGGACTCAAACATCAACCTCCTCCGTCACTGGTAATCTGGTGCGACTTTCACACTACGAACAGATATGACTGTGGTGTGAAGACCAAGAGGATCCGCCTCTGCTCGTCATCCAGACTGCAGCTCACTCTTTTGGTTTGTTGTTGCCACAGCGACCAATGTAGATAGTTTGACTATGCCTAAACACAAATCTCACCAGATCACGTCCATCGTTTTTCCAGCCTACTTTAGATGAAACCACGCCCACGTCCGTATGATGAAAGCCTCGGTGGCTGCTACGGTAGCTTGGAAAATAGAGCTTTTATAAGAAGACTGATCATCACAGTTAGGCAGAGCTGAGGTTATTCATCTGTTAATGTTAATTCTCCACAGTTTTAAGTTAGAAGAATATACTAGCAAACAACATCTAATAGTCTAATGTTGATTATTGCTTCTCATACACATTTTTTACAGCCTGCCAGACGTCCTCAGTATGAGCAGGAAGCTACGTTAACATTTGAACTGACTTCATTCCAGTAAGCTCAGAAAGGAGGAAACTTCTTGTCACTTTAACAGCTAGCTCGATAGGCTAAAGTTATTATTACCATGAAGAAATATCTCACCTGCTTCAGCCAACAAAACACGCCTGTTGGATACTCTGAATCAGAATATCGCCTGTACATTGAAACACACTTCCTTGCAGTACTTATCTAAACACACATCCTGCTTTATTAATACCTTGTATCAACACTGCAGTAGAGTACTTTGAACATGGATAAGCTGTCACCTTCTGAGCAGTGGCAAAATTTAATTGCAGGATCTTGTCTCCAAAGTGGGTGGGGAACAGTGGACAGAACAGAGTTCTTGGTAAACAGAAAAATGTACTTCAGGTACATCAAGTTTATCCATCATGAAAATGTGGTTGTAAAAATCAGAAATGGATCTAAATTTACTCTGGAGTGTTTCTTTTTTCCAGTTTTGTAGTAATGTTCCGAATGTGAAGTTTTGATAGACTTTCCCATTCCTTGAAAACAATATACTGCAACATTTTCCTCTTCTGAGACATTATTGAAAATAATACCAAGTAACAATGGACTTCTCCACTCTGGAAAATGTGGGGAATAAGGTAAGATGATGGGCAAAACAACTTGTTAGGAAGAAAAAGTGATGGTGCTGGCACTGGTGAAAATCATACTAGAGCAGCACCATCATCAACTGCAAGTGAAAAGTCTGGTGTTCCTTTGTTCTGGTTTTTCTCTTGTCTCTGTGCACACCATCAAACCAACACCCATCTAGCTTCCATATGTCTGTGTAATGTTGCTGATGACTGTGTTTGTGTGTTCAGACCTGTCTGCCAGGGTGGATGCTGTCAAAGAGGAGAACCTGAAACTGAAGTCAGAGAACCAGGTTCTGGGTCAGTATATTGAGAACCTCATGTCTGCCTCCAGTGTCTTCCAGACCACTGACACCAAGAGCAAACGAAAGTAAGGAGAACCTCTGAGAGCCTTGACCTAGAGCCCCCCACACATTCCATAACCTGAACCCAAAACCTGAATCCAAACCGTCCTGGATGACTGGACTCTGATCATCATCATGAACCCTTTAATACTGCCTAAGCCTAAAACATGTTTCTGAGTCTGCAAATATGGGTATTTGTCATTACCTCAGTGTGTGCACTAGGTGGCAGTGCTGCATTTGTCACGTCAGAATAGATGGGAAAGAAAAAAGACAGCTGGAGGATTGAAACCTGGAAAATCAGTCAAAATACAAAGAGTCCACATTTTTATGAAGCTCAACTAATTAGCAGATATGCAGCCCCGCTTTCTGACATGTAGAAGTTGAACACATTGTGTGAGCTGACCCTGAAACCCTTTATATGCATCTGTACAGAAGCATGTTTTAAACTTTAGTCAGCTGCTAACTTCATCTCTCAACCCAACATCTTAAGTCCCAGAACCCTGAGTACTGAGCAACAGCAGACCCAACTCTGAACAGATGGTCATAGATGTGCAGTTGATCCCTGAATCTTCCACCAGTTACAAACATACAGCAGTGTAGTGAGTGAACAGCAGGTCAGCATGACAAAGAAGCAGCCAGTAGTTTTAACAGAGCTTTAGATTTGAGCTACATTGTGTAGACTGTGGTTGTTAAGAACTGGGCTGGTACTTAGGTCAGGTGACTTCTGCGTGTGGATATTTTGTGCTGTAAATGAAGTCAGAATTGGCTCAGGAGTCAGCACAGTAATGAAGAATTGACTTTAAGAAAGGGTCAAAAATGAATCAAATAATTGAGGATGTACGTTCAGCAGGGGGATGGAAATATGATAGCTTATATATGGACATTTTAAGGTTTTGGAAATAAAGTAACTTGCTGAAACCATGAAAATAACTGTTTAGAGGTACATTTGTTCTTGCATTTCCCAATCGTTTTGTACCACATGCCACACTCTGATATCTGTTAGCTCTTGCTAGCTAACATGACACATATTCCAGTGAGATAAGGCAGCTAGTTGCAGTACAAAGAGCTAACCCAGACAACACAAAGTTACAGTAGCTCCACAGGAAGTGAGAAATGAACTGTCTGTGTCCAAAAACATCAGCGGGCAGCATGGGTTAAAGCACAGAGCCCCACTCCCACAAGTAACGTTGGCATTAAAAAAAGATATATTACCGTAGTAAGATAGTAACCATAGTAACTGTGCAAACACCACCTTATTAAAATCCGGGGCTCTGACCAGATCGCTACATGCTAATAACTAATTCTGCACCCTGAGCACACAGGGAGGTTTCCTTCCTGGGATACTGAACATTTTACATGCATTACTGTATCAGGTTGTGCAGTCCTCAGTCATCAGTTGGTTTTCTCAGTGTCTGTACTGCAGATGTTCATTTTCACGGAAAATAGGTTTTACTGCAGTGTCATAGTCCAGATCACGCTGAGACTCTTTCAGAGTCATGTTGTCAGATGTTCATTGGCTCATAGAGATGTTTGGAACTGGTGGCGTTTCTGTCCCCCCCCCCCTCCACACTACACATAAAAACTTGTTAAACTTCCCTGTTCTCCTCGGGGCATAATGCCTCCGGCTGGGTCAAACACATTTTTCTGTATTCGCTGGTGGGAAGCCGGTGAGGGATCATGTCTTTGTCACTGCACTACAGACTCCTACTGGTTGGTCGGCATGCCTGCATAGAGGCAGCTGCTTGACACCACATGTATCTGACACATGCTTGTCTACTCCATCCCCAACAGCGGAGTTAGCAACGGCAAGGACCACAGTACAGGAGAGTTTGGCTGTTAGAAAGTGTGTGTGTGGGGGGGGGTCCCTTTTTCCTTTTGTTATTTATTAGTCAGTATTGCTGCCATTGCCATAGGTACAGTAGATCTATTATAGCATGGTTTTATTGTTACTGCTTATAACCTCTCTAAAGAGAGGATGGTCTAAATGCCCATTTTGAAACTGTTCATTTTGTTCATTTTGAAACTGTCATTTCAGTACAATGTCACTTTTTGTTGCCATTTTGTTGCTGCTTCTTTCAAGTTGGGAGTAAATTACACTACTCCAACAGTGACTGTCACTGTTGCAGTTCATAGCCAAGACCATGTATCAATTTTTATTTGAACAGAAGGAGTGTTGTGTACATGCTTACTGTAAAACTGGCAAAGTCTAGTTTAGCCTCTCAGTAAATCAGTGATAAATATGCATAAATGGTAAATCTATCTTTAACCATGTTCCATTTGTACATTGTTTCTATGTTACTGTTTTTTGTTGCTAATTTGAAATTACTTTGGTTTAATAAAATGAGGATCCTTTTTGATGAAATGTCTGCCAGTGATGTTTCCTGAGCTAATCATCTGTTTCATATTTCACATGCTCACAGAGTCACTAAGGGTGCTCGCAAGGACAAGTGACCCACTGCTTTGCCCTCTGCATGTCCACTGTTGGTATATACAGATATTCAGTTGGGAGACAAATGGAAGGGAAATCTGAAGCAATGAGTGTAGAAAAAGCAGTTAGAGAATGTGAAGGTGTTCGGCCGTCCAGCAGAGTTCATCACACTTGGAGAATCTAGAAGCACTGAAGCTGCTCTGGAGGCTCCAGGTGGAACAACACCTTAGTAACACACTTTATGACTTTATGTTGGGTTTTCCATTCATTTGTCACCCATCCATAGGTTTCTGTGCTGGATAAAAACCTGTAACCTGTACAGTGGAGTCGTTTGAATGTTGGACATTGGTCCCTCTATAGTGAACTGATGTGTATGCTCTAGTTTCTCGGGAACATCTTAATATCAACATGTTTATCGATCTGGAAGTTAATTGAGAGATGGTCCAGGTGTTAAGGTGTTGGGAAACTGGGTCTACCCTGTAGGCTGTAGGCAGCAGCAGTGGTGTGTATCATAGTCTTTCCCAGAGACCAGAGTTTTAGCATTAGCACACTAATCTGGAACTACGTTCTTGTTCTAGGTTGATAATAGTGTTTGGATCACCCTGGACTCTGGTTTCTCCTGTCGTGTCTTTGTGTCCTCACAACAGTGTCTGAACTAGATACGATGTGATACCCGACTTGTAACCAACAATGGGCCTCATGCATGAATGTTTTCTTCTTTGTCTCTTATATTTGTTCTTACACAAAGCCATAAGAGGAAAAAAAGAAAATCCTACGTGGGATTCATGTAAAACGTGAGCTGACAGCCAAGTATGTTCTTTCCCACCTGAGTATGTTGATGAATCGGGTTTGATCTTAAATGGGAAACGCCTGCCAGGCAATTTGCAATTAGCACAGGGAAACGCCACAATAAACCCATATAAGGGTAGCAGACTTAACTGCCGTGTGCAAACCACAAATCTACAAGCCACATTTGACAGGTAACGTTTGAGCCACCAGCCTTTCAGTATGATAGTGCGCTCCACACACTTACCAGTAAGCCACTCATCTCCAGCAGCACCTTGATCCAACTGCATACCCACCAGCACGAAAGAGTCTTTAAGATCAAATCTGCACATACCAATGATTCATGCATGAGGCCCATTGTGTTAGTCCGCCATACTCTGTCTGTGGCTCTCAACCCCAAACTTATTGGTTTTCACTGAAGACTTAAATCTTTAGAAACAGCTCACAAACATAAAGTGTGAGTCAAAATAAACTACTGTGTGTGTGTGTGTCTGTGGCACAGGAATAAGATATATCAGGCTTTGGATTGTTGTAGAAAAATATCTGTCTACTTTAGGTTCTAATAAAAGTCAAAGTCACGTCTCTGTGAATACAAGCTTTTTATTTGAGTTATCTCTGTCAGGACACAGGAATCTCAGTGAAATCCTATTCTAACACAGTTAACTGTTGGTACCTTTTCATTAACTGTTCCAATATTAACCTTTTGGCTGTTAACTCAATTTATTTCCCACATTCCCCCCTTTTGACAAAAAGTGGCAACAATAATATGGAAGAATAAATTCAAAATGAACTAGGAGACAAAACCAAAGAGTACAACTTTAAAAAATAACAATTACAATAAGAAATGATGACTAAACTGCAATACCTACGTACATATAGTAAATGCTTCTGTTTATGACAATCTTCTGTTACAGGCAAGCACAATTCAAATGTCACACAAAAGATTTAAATGATTATTATTATATTCTCAAGAGTCCCTTTCTGGGTGATCTGGGTCATTCACAGAGTCTGAATCACATCCCCATGCCTTCCATTTTTTTTGTGTGGACAACCTCACATGTACATCAGTGCCAAAGGCCAAATGTCAACCCATGACAATTGTGTTTCAGCCATGAGCTTTGTGAACTTGGTTTTTAGAGTTTGACTGGTTAGCCTTGATGGGAGTCCCCATCTTGGGATGATTTCTCTCAGAAGAGCCTTTGCTACTGAAACTGCAGTAGCATGTCTGCAAGGAAAAGACTCCATTTTGAAAACATATCTACCAACCTTTGCATGGAGTGAGTTCAATGAAATCCTCATCAGATTTTGAAAAGGGCCTTCTGGTCGGGGATGTGCAAAGAGGGACATGTCTGTACCTCTCTCTACATCGTTAGTAGCACAATTCAAACACTTACAAATATTTTTGCAGATGATGAAAACCCTGGTGCAAACCAATGTCCATACACGGTGTCCAGCACCCCCCTTTAGACACATGGTCAGCACCATCGGTCAACTTGGCAGGGAAGGGAAAACTGGCACGAGGAAGAACAGGTAACCTGTCCGGGCTGACCCATGCATCACTAGTCGAGCAGGAGGAAACCTCCTTTTCATCCACTCCAGCCTGCAGCGTAGAGACATCAGTATCAGAGAAAAGATCATCCTGGGAGGAAAGGTGTGTTTGTAAGATGGGGGAGACAGGAGAGAGAGATTTCCCTGTGAGACTGGTTCAAGGTACCTGTGTGAGCCTGGCATTTATAAACAGCAACAGAGTGAGGCAGGAGGCAGGCAGCGAGAAGGTTAACAAAGAGATGAGATAAGATAAGATACACCTTTATTGATACCCAGCAGCACAATGAGAGTAGTAAGTACAGAGGTAAAAGAATAAGTAACAAAGGTACATACATAGGTTATGACGCACATCAAAGGCTGAGTCAGTGTACTGTAGATGGTGATTTCCAGCCCCAAGCATGAAAGCTCTGGTTAGTGCAAATAGTAAACCAGGCAGGTGTGTACTTTCCAACACATCACGAGGAGCAGCATATGAAACCTGTGGTGGGCCACCTTCATGAAGAGCGAAGCCAGCTACAAAGAGAATCATGTCAGGGTTAGGCGAAAGAGTGTCAAACAGATCATTGTGTGGTTTAGAGGTTAACGGTAACCTATTTCACTATGACTATACCCTGTATGATTATATGTGACGACTAAACTTAAACTTAGGTTATGTCTACAACTTCCAGACAGGAGTGTGGTTCACCTTCCTCAGCTGTTGGGAGAAGTGAGGATGTGTTAAGAATAGTACAACAGGTAGGAGAGACATGGTCAACAAAGCATTCTACCAATGTAGCATTGTGGCAGAGTTAGGTGAGCTTTCTTTTTTTAGCTTGCAGGATGAGGTACATGAACTGTCAAAGTGTGCATTGCTACTATGTCAGCAGTGACAAGAAAAGCTTCAGATACAGCAGCTACAGCTCCTGGGCATGCTACCATAGCTCTGTCTGTGGTGGAGAGACGTTGGGCGTTGCCTGCCACCATGAGAACAGCTGACATGTAAACTCCTTTTTCAGAGACACAGAGATTGAAAGGTTTGGTATAGTCAGGTAAGTGTAGACATGGAGGAGAGGACAGAACCTGTTTTAGGTCAGTAAATGCCTGTTCAGTATCAGGAGTCCAAGTCAGTCGGTCGGTCATGGCCAAGTGTTGTCCACCGTGAGTGATGTCACACAGTAGTTGAGAGATCTCTGCGAAATCATGAATCCAGGGGCCAATCAGCCCCAAAAAGGACATCATTGGGTGCTGTGTTTGAGGTTTTGGCACGTCAAGAATTGCTTAAAGGCACTCGGGGCCTCAGGTGTGACTATGTGACCAAGATAGTGTTTGTCTCGTGAGACCTTGTGTCTGTTCTCAGGAAGCAGAGAAGGGAGACAGTGTCGGTCTTACAGGCCTGCTCGGATGGAGAACACAACAACAAATCATCAACATAGTGAACCAAAGTACTTCTAGAAGGTGGTTGCCAGTTGGAGATTTTCAGCTGCAGCGAGAGCAAACAAAGTGGGAGTGGAGGCAAAATCTTGCGGCATAACACTTTGAAAGTGAAAGCAAACCAAAACTGAGAATCAAGGTGAACTGGGATGCTGAAAAATGCATCAGCCAAATCTTTCTCTGAAAAGTGGGTGTAGCAGGGGTAGTAATATTTGGAACAGTGGGAGCTGGTGAACAGTGTCATTTACAGCCCTAAGGTCTTGAACAGGTCTTCATCCACCATTTGGTTCTTTTAACAGGCAGGATGGTTGGTGTTGCATGGTGAGTGAGGACATACTGGTCATACATTTCACTATGATTATACCCTGTATGATCATATGTGACAAATAAACTTGAACTTGAACTTCTTACTGACAGGAATCTCAGTAAAAGTCTACTGAACACAATAAACTGTTACAATATTAACCTTTTAGCTGTTACCTCACAATTTATTTCCCACAGGATACACACACAATACTTGTTAGTAGGATATATTCATAGTTGCTTCTGGTCTTTTCACAGAAATCTAGAACATCACCACATTTGTCTTTTAATAGTAAATCGAAACATCCTGTATCAGACATGTGTAGATAAAACATCACAGCTTTGCACAGTGATAGGGAAATGAAAGTCGACCTTAAAGCCAGTCTGTTTGGTTGTTACAGAAAATGATGACGCTTCTTCTATTCAGCGTCACGACAAGGAAACAATACGTACAATCCACAATCTGAAGACTAGTATTTGTTCTTTGGGGAACCTGTTCTGCAGTTTTGCATTTCATGTAAATACAGAAACAAAAACCAGAGGAGCAGAAATTAAATACTCAAAAGACGGGATGGTACTGGATATTTATTCTTTATTTACAATATAATGTAATAGTGCAATAAATGACTTATCGACCAGCTCTGTTTTAACAGTGAACTCTTTCTGAAGTGTTACTTCCTCAGCTACTCTGAGCCAGCAATGTGGCTAATTTGGTCAATTCACAAGGGAAGTGGATTCCCTTCCAAATGCTCAACATCTTTCATATTGTTGTTTGAGTCCTCCTCTCAGTCCAGCCCAGGAGAGACTCTAAACATGGGTCCTCCTTCCTCACAGACCACAGTCAGTCACTTTGGCCACTTCATTGAATCCTTGTAAAAAAAACAAACAAACAAAAAAACAGTCCCTGTAGTGAAAGTCTTTGTCCAACAGGGGGAGCAGCTTGTTCAGGTGCAGCAATGGGCTTGATGGCAGCGTGCGTGGTTTCCTCTTTTCTGTGGTCGTCAAACTTTAATGAATATCTGACAGACAAGAACAAGAGTGAGTGTTAAGCAAACCTTAGCTGCTGTAAGACCACACACACACACACACACACACACACACACACACACACACACTGTCCTGATGTCTTAGTAGATGCCAGTGCACAAATTGTCTTCAGTCAGTTCGTGGCTTATGGTTCAACATTCTACCACACATATCACTCGCTTTACTACTGCTTCTTTCACTGTTTTCATCACAAAGATGATCATGAACATGAACTCCTTTCAACACCAATCACAAATGTAACTGTAGGCAGTCAGAGATGAATTCTATAAACGTCACTACAGTGGGGAATAAAGTAAAAAAAAAAGAAAGACTGTTGTTGGAACAAACCAAACTTGTTTTATCTTTGAGAGAATAAGACATTTTTTAAATTTGTCATATTTAGAGCTGCTGCAAAGTTTCCCAAATGTCATGTCATAATGGGAGTGTGCCATAACCTGACTGCCACAGAGAGGGATGGGAGAGATTCCACTCCATTAAAAAGTGGTACATGCAATGGCACATGCCGGCTGTGCAAGAAAACAAAAGCACATGTACCAACCACACAGTAAACAATGGAGATGAATAAACTTCATCAGTCACGGGGCTTGGCTCAGCTGAAAACAAACAGAACAGGTAGAGTGCTGTCCTTGCCAACACTGGGCACAATGAAGTGGAAGGAAGAGTTTGACACTTAGGGAAATACACTAATTAGCTTACTTTCCCAGAGTGAGATGAGAAGACCGATGATGTTTTTATTTAATCTGATGAAGACCTAACTGGGATCCAAACCATGTCCTTTCAAATAAATGTGTGGTTTGGAGTCAGTGTGGAGGCGTTACTCTTTTCATCAGTGAAGATTGATGCCATCCTCGTGTCTGTGTGTTCAGTACAGAGCTGGAGTCAGGATGTGGTTAGCCTAGCTTAGCATAAAGACTGAACATCTCTTGACACCTCTAAAGCTCACTAAGCAACACATATCTTGTTTGTTTAAACACACCCTGAAATGTACTATAAATACAATTTTGTGGTTTTAGGGGAAGTTGCTTGCTGGAACTATACTATCTGCCCAATACTCCTATGCAGCATCTCCGACTACAGTGCAGGTCGCCGCCTATGGTTGATGAGCACAGGTTTTGGTTCCTGTACAGGCACAATGTTACCAAACCTGGCAACCTCACTGTGACAACAAGACTATAGGAAGCAGCACACAGACTCTGCACCCAGCTGTTGTTCGCCAAGAAATAGTTCCAGCATGTCATGTCATCAGTACAACGTGTTGATTAGCAAACTGTAGAGGTGTTGATGGTGTATTTTTGAGCCAGGCTAGCTGTTTCCCTCTGCCTCCAGTCTATACGCTAAGCTAGGCTAGCAGCATTCTGAATCCAGCTCTGTACTTAATGTACAGGCATGAGATCTGTATCGATCTTCTCATCTCACACTGGGTTGATGAAGCAGTTTAACATCCTGTCCTCTTTACCTGTTTCTAGTTCACCTGCGCACAACTCGCGCTCAGCAAGAGTGTTACCTCAGCTTCAGCTGCTCTACCTGCCGTTTCTGATAATCTTCTGATAACGATGCGGTATCGTTTGTGCTGCCTCATGCGCCACCTGCACTGCATGTAAAGCCGCTTTCCCAGCCCTTGCCTCTATGCACCATGCGGCACACTGGCACAGCCAAATGGAGTGCAGCCAATGAGAATAATGAAAGTCGACGTTGTCTCGGTTTAGATGTAACAGTAGTAACAGGAGAGTGAGAGAGGTGTCAATCAAGCCTGCTCTGTACATCCCTCGAGAAGACGTCTAATCAGCCTGTGTAGGAGCTTTAAGGTAGATCAGATGGGTCTGGCAAATGAGTGTTTTGATCAAGTAAGAGGAACTACTGTCCCATGTGAAGCGTATGTAGTCAGACCAGATGTCAAAACTTGTGTATTCATCACCTGACATAGTTTTAATGACAAGTTTATGAATATACTGATGATATACCACTAAAAGCTCTGTGTCATTACTGAGTTTAATGCTAATGACTTACTATAACTGAACGTAGTGTGTGTTATATGCATACAGTGCACATAATGACTGTAAGTGTATGAAACTGGCTGTTAATCTGTTATTTCTTTATTTGATCAATAATTAACTTCACTTTTTATTTTTGTTTTAGGCTTCTGGATTAGGATATCGAATATGTAAACATCTTTCACAGCGCTGCAGCGTGTAGCACACACGCACACTCAAACACTGGCAAATACACACATGAACACACACAAGCTCTCAGGTCAGACCTCACTCAGCAGAGCCCAGACATCAGCGTCAGAGTGAACCACCAGGCGAAGTGCTGAGATCGGCTGCAGCACTTCTTGGATCTCACCCTCAGCTACCCCATTCTCAAAGGCACCTGGAACACACAGACACCAGCAGTCGTTTTTATGTGCATGTGTAGACACACAACAATCTCGCTAACACTGTATCTCCTTTTACAATGTTCAAAGTTCATTAATATTCCAATGTCTAAATCACCTGTCATTTAACACCACCACATTTAAAATTGTCCCCTCATTTTTACCAAAAACTACCTAGATTTGTTAACAACAGTAGGTGAGTTAATCAGATTTTTCTATGGAACATGAACCTGGTTTGTGTTTTATGCTGTTGAAGTGATCAAGCACAGCTTTCGAGATTCTCGGGTGGTGAGTACTCTGTAATGTTGGAACATTTGAACTATGAAATGTATTCAGTATCAATAAAATATCAGTTTGTATTGGTAGTTTGAGTTTCGTAAATAATGGCGCCGTCGTTCAGAGACCTGATGACGTGTGTTTGGTGTGTTGGTGAGCAGGCTTCATTTCATCAGTCATGCTGTCACTGCAGGTTCTACCTGTTTTCTTTAACGACCTGCTCTGTCACACATGTCAGATGGTGCTGTGGGGGGTGTGGTTGCGTAACTTTCCTTCGTACCTGTGTGGAATGTGATCAAACACGCCTCACCCACGTCTCCAACACACACAAGAATCTTTCCAGTGCTCCAAAGTGCTTCCCAATTTCTCTAATTAGATTATTTAATAATTAAAATTTCACCTTATCTCCTGAACTGGTGCTTCAGTGTGTGTGTGAGTCCGTGTGTGCTGAAGGTGTATTGGTGACATACATGCATGTGTGACATGCAGGGATAGCTTATTATTTTTATCATTAAGGGATTATTAATTTATTTGACATATTTACCGATAATGATGAAGCCCTTATCAGATTCTTTATAGGGAGAAGATGAGCCTAGTTTGTCTCGTGCTGATGCCTGCAGGAAGAAAACACAACAGATATTAAGCGACCAGTAGTGTCTTCCCAACATTAATTGATATGAATCAGTCTGACTACAAGTAAAAAACAGTGTGGGTATTCACAAATATCAGACCTCAGACTAGTGATGAGTCAGCAGAACCATGTTATGTGATTTGGGACAGCAGTCGACCAACATGACAGATCTATCTATAAGAGGTTCCACATGTGCCACCATAGTGCTGTTGTGTATCTGTCTGATGGCATTACCTAATGTCAGAATCTTTTAAGCTGCACTAATAATAATGGAAACGAGGATGATGAGAGTGCTGAGATTGTAAAACTACATTTGTGGGCTGTAACACCAAAACAATGAGCTGAAAGACACTAAAAAGCTCCACGGAGCTGAAGGGAACTTCAGAGTCTGGTGGTAATTCTCTGTGGGTTCATCGCTATGGGCAACCTTTGACATTACATTGTCATTGAATCCATTGTTCACGTAAAAAGATTGATTGGTGTAGTAGTTTAGATTAGTATTAATGTAGATTAGTATTTAAAGCACAGCATATCATTGGTTCAAACTCACCACCAAGTCCTGAACCAGGACCTGAGGGCTCCAGGAGGTCTGTTAAACATTATTAGCTAAGTTAAGCAGCTACAGTCTAGAGCTGTCAACAGCTTCCTTGGTGCTGCCGAGATCACAACTTTTTAGGTTTTATGTTTACGCTCAAATCAAACTTATCTTGTGTGCTATGGAGACCACAAACACAGGCCTGGAGTTTCAGCTGAATACAATTATCACAAGTGAAAACACTCAATATAGAATACAATAATAGTGCCGTCATTAACAAGAAGTGATATACAGTATGTCAAAATGTAACACAACGCGGAAATGTGTTCAACAAAAAGGATCTCACACAGAACATTTGATCATTTTGAATCAGAATTATGAACAAGCACATTTTATGATTGAAATGACAGTTAAAAACTGCTAGATGTTTGACCAATCACATTTCAGTGCTGACCTGAGGGGTGTGGTTACCATATGAGCAAAATCCAACTCTTGGAACAGTTTAATCATACAGTAACTTAAACCACCAGTTACATTAATCATGGACTCATCATGGTTTAATTACAAAACTCTTATGACTCCTGAAATTATTATGTGCAAGTTAAATGTGACTAATACTGCCCTGTAAGATATAGTCAGTGTCATGCACCTCTGATGTTATATCATTGTGTTCCTGGTGAAAACTTTCTATTGTATGGTCTTTTTCAGTGGGATTTGAAAATCAAACTACTTGTACTTCAAACAACAAACCCTGCGTCACTCTTCCGCAAGTTCAGGAGTGTTGTCATATGATTTGTCCACCCAAACACACACAGCTGCATGATACTGTACAGTTCATCCTCTGAACAGCTGTCTAAGTCTGAAGACAAACACGACTTTTACCAGCAGCACGTACTTTATAGCCTCTCCCTGACCTTATAGCTATCAAACCTGTGAGGCTGGGCTCAGATAAGAAAGCAAATTCCCAATGACACTGGTCTTACACATTACAGTGCTGTGGGTATATGCAATCATTAACTCTTTTCATTAAGTCCACGTTCCAAAGTCACTATTAAACTGTTGAGAAGGTAAGACTGACTGAAGATTTTCTCCCGTGTAGTATATAGAATAAGAAAAACCAGTCAGTTACTATGGCACCTCTTTACCTTACTATGGTAGTAGACACATTTCCTATTTAAGATGATAGAGAGAGTTTCTCCTCAGATTTCTGTCTGCAGCTGGAGGTATCTATGCTTATAGCCTGAGGCTACAATGTAAAGCCCAGGCCATGTAATCACCAAAGCCAAAACTTAGGGGCTCTTCCTCTCTTCCTTCCCCTGGTGACTGTGGCTTTTTATGGCCTGGTGACTTTACTTTTATGGTAGATAGTTCCTGATTTGAAGCAAATATTTTCCAGATTTAGAATATCTAAATCAAATTATCTAAAGCAAATTTCTTGCACAGCTACTTGTGTTCATTTGTCTTCTTTTGTTAAATAAAAGAAATAAAATACAAATATCAAATCATGCTTCATGTCATGTATATGCGGTATCACAAAAAGTAGCATTTTAAACAACACCCAGCCCTACTGGTGACCATAAATACGCACAGAAAATATTTACAGTAATCTAATTACCTAGTTTCTTGTTAAGAAAGTTAATGATTTGACCTGATTGTGGGTCTAATTCATCCTATGGGGAGTACAGATGTACTCACTTGTTAGTTAGTAATCCTACAATAAATGATAAAGGTAATGAAAAAGGTAAAAAAAAGTTTGAAATGTGTGTGTGCGGCTGTGTGGCAGGTGATCATTTATTCACAAACTAATGGAATGGAGTGGATGTAAGAAATACTCTCAGTCTGTCACTCATATATTATATATTAATGTTTGGTCTAATAAAGTCCCCTCATGATGCGGTCCATGGTTCTGACAAGTTCATGTTCAAGTTCCTCATTGGTTTGCTGGTGTTTCACCTGCAATGAGAGGCGTCTGGACCTGGACTCATCTTCGTGTAACGTTCCCTCTTATCTTCCCTACAGCGATTCCATGTCTGTCTAACTTTACTCAAAGGTCACCCACGGCATGACCACTTTTCCCCTTTAGTGTGACAGAAGTGTCACACACACACA